>JAUMTS010038131.1:0-11142 GCA_032273385.1 Ophiopholis aculeata | reverse complement strand
CATCACAACGACCCATAAAAAAAAATCAAGTTCAATAATAGTGTAATATCCAAAACTTATTTCCTTTTAAATTTCCGTATACATGTATGTAGCCAAAAGTTCTTTCTCTTGACTACTGTAATCCATGGTTTGGCACCACCCTTGATTTATGCCAAAGTGGAAATCTAGTTTTGTTTATATTTTTAGGACAAAGACGCATACCGGACCAACTGATCTTCTAGATTAGTTGGCTTACATCTTCTGCAACATTCTAGATAAGTTTGCTTACATCTTCTGCAACAGTGATAACAAACCTCGGTTGCAATTTAGAGATAGTGGCCTTTATTGCATTCTAAAATAGGGGTTAAATCGGCATTAACGGCCGCATATCCCAGAAAGAAAGGATGCAATTTGTAATTTCAGGTAACTCATAAACTGGTTGACCAGAAGAGCCACCAACATCAATGTCCGGTTTTTCATCTTTCAAAAGTCCACCCATGATATGGACATACTGATATCCATTTGATTGCGTGGTGATGTTCATTGGCTCCAAATAAGTACCGCCGTCGTTGTTGACTAGTGAGGATGGTTGTAAATCTATGCCAGCAATGTTTTGTCCTAAAGCATCTTCACGATTATGTGTATAAAAATAAAATATATATTTTTATTATTAAGATTTCAAAAAAAGAAATGAAGTAAAGCTTTTGCAATAGTACCCTAGTTCATGGAGGTATTTCAAAACAGTAGAGGTATAGTCTTTAAATGGGTGATGTTTCAAATCCCTAGGGCTGCCCTACATTAATGCAGTTTAATCTCATGAGCAATTTTAAAATCTTATATATTAATAAGATCATAGAGGGTGTGTATATGTGCCGGTCGTCTGTTATGGTTTACGTTATGCCAAGTCGTACGGAGTTGATACTTGGCACAGTGAACCCAAAGGCACAGGTTTGTGATATCGTTTTGTTAAGTGCATGACCCCATGGGTCAAGGGTCTCTTAGAGGTCAAATTGCTTAGGTATGCTCTACCAAATTTTGTAAGAAGAACAGCTGACTTACATATAACACATTGCTAGGGTGAAAGGTCAGGTAGGGGGACATACAGGGTAAAAAAGAGATATAAGTGCAAAAAACGCAGCCGAAAAAAATAGTTAATGCTAAAATTAGTGGTAAGATATGTTGTTTCTATTACTAACTTCTGCATTTCTGTTTTTGCACATGTGTATGCGTAAAAAAGGAAACAAATGTTGCATGGTTTGGCGATTTTTATTCTGAACAAGGGCAATCCCTTTGGTACATAACAGGTTGTAACGAAACTGAGTGTCCTGTGAAACGGGGTGTCCTACCTAATAGAACTAGCTTGGAATAAACTGTAAGATCAATGAAACAACTCATGCGTAGCATAGTGTGTCTAGTAACTATATGGGCACTAGGGCACTCAGTCTTTAGGACACTATTATAGTTCATGACACCGGTTCAAGTTTGACACACGTTTGAGTTTTATGCTGGTTATCAAGTGATGTTTGAAAGAGAATGGATTGTCGTTTCAACAAGACTGTTGCTTCAAGCAATGGTCCATCCAATAACAGCTACAGTAGTCCATACTTTAAGGCAGCATGGGCACACAGCCTCAGTTCACATAAACAAACACATATTAAAATGTTTTACATGACGATAGAATATCATAGTCCATGTTGCAATTTAAAACACACCGACAGTTTAACTGTTCACGTTTATGTACACAGGGTGTCACCAAACCCCTTCTGACATTTCATGTGACAAAGTTCTACCAAAACCATTTGGTGGTCCACCAGGTGTAAGAGCGCCCACTCTTGACGGAATAAATCTTTCGTTACGAAATATCTCATTCGGTCCCGACATCGGAACAGGTTCGGGACTCGGTGTCATGTCCTTAGGAGATAGGAACTGGGCACCTTCTGGGGGTAACCCTCCTAAATTATGATGTGCCATTGGTGGTTCAAGACTTGTTAATGGTCCACCGCCTTGCGATATTGGTGTAAGGTATCCCATTTCCCCTTGCATTTCTGGTGGGGGTTGCCCCCCTGGAAAGAAGTCGTAGTAACCATGAGGTCCGTAGTAATCGCCCGGATGACCATCTGTAGCAAGAAGAAAAAAAGGAGAACCAAGATGTTAAAAATGAATTTCGAAATATAATAAAACAGTCTACATGAAACCATGGTAACACTTTGCTGGTATTGATAAACAGTAATTGATACAGATGAATATTTATATTTTTAAACGAAGAAAATGAAAACTGGGGAAAAAACACAATGCGAATTCAATTTTAGATGTTAAGATACAAAAGATCATTTTATAAATTGCCGATTATATTATATGCACGGTGAGTAATATATAGAAGGATGGTATCAATGTTTGAACAAATTGCGTAATCATGCAGTCTGTTCGTATCATCCATGGTCAGTGCTCAAAGGCAAAACAGATCCGGACAAAACACAGCCGTTTGCTTCTTCTTGTCCTTTTTTACAAGAACCCCGACATGTGGTTTCTTGTCAACTTTTCTTCGAACAACCTTTTCACGGTTCGTCTACAAATTTCGTCTCACATTTCTTATTTGCTTCTTTTATACCTCGACGGCGCATCACTACGATTCGATTACCCTCACCGGACCATGCCATAGTAAATACGGAGGTTCAATGAACTAGGGGTGTTTTGGGGAAATGCTTGCTTCTTATACTATAAAATATCCTACTTTTAGCATTTTTTTCAATGGCAGACATTTTCAAGATGTAAAACTATGATCAATCTATGATCATTCCAAAATTGAGCATTATCCTTTTGCAGCTTAAAAAGTTCAACTATCAAAAAACAGGAACTAACATTAGAACCATACGTCTATATTTAATAATACATAAACGTAACTATAAGCTAAACGGGTATTTGCATATCATTTTTGACACTATATAAACACTATATAACAAAATGTGTCTTTTCTCGTCGCATTTCAATATTTTGATGACGAGAGATTTTGATTTCTACTCTCTCTCACCCTATTTTGAGCTATCATGCACGTATAGTAACTCCAATCTCAAGATAAAACTCCTTAGGTTCGCGATAAGGCATGCCACAACGGAGTACGTATCATAAACATGATAAATAGGGAAGGGCGATGATGCGTTACGACAAACTCGATGAAAAATGATGCAGTCGCGAAAGTGATACAAGCGAAGATCAAGTTTGTTAGCGGGCAACGCGTGAAGCTGCATAAATTGTGCGACTATGGGTAGAATAAACTATGAGTCTGCTGCTAACACGGCTCCTTAGAGCTCTCGTTATGGTCTGTGTCTACCAGTTTGTTTACGGCTAAGCAAACCATTAAGCACGTTCCGTATGCTTAATGCGACACGGTGCAGAAATTCGACCAGATGCGACGTAATTTTTCATCTTTTTATAGTCATGAAAGTGGCAGTTAAGAGCAATATGTTATTTTAGTTTGACGATTAAGACACCTTTATCGGAAGCATTTTGCCAGCATGACTGTTTGGGGTTTTATAGCAGAAATCTATATATGTAAAGTGTGCTATGTTATCATACGTTTTTATTGGTTTTGAAACCAAATTACAACTGTCTTCATTTTTTTGTAATGCTAAACGTGGGATAAAACATAAATATACACGACAGTAATGTATCCAATTTATAATAATCGTTACTAGTTTCGAGATCGAATACGGGCACTTATACTATTTTATTTGACATAGACAGCGCCCTCTACGCAAACAACTCAAAGAATGTGATTAAGTCTATGTGTCATAATGAAGCTGTGTTTCTCTAATTACACCCATGACAAAAATACATTATATCTTTTTTCAATAAAAACAAAAAGACCCTAGACAAGATAAACTAATACAAGAAGAGACCACATGACCACAAAGTCAATAATGTACACAGATGACATCATCCTCCGTCTGAACGTCGCGCGCAAGAATCCAATGGTGTCAGGAGAGGGATGGGAAAGGATGTCGAGGCCTGCGGGAGAATCTAGCACGATACACTATCCCTTAGAGACGAACGAGATAAATAATAGAAGAACGCGACATCAGGTATCGCCATTATAGCTCTGTCCTCTATCCGATCGTACTCTAAAACCGACAAATGTGTCCCGTCACATTTTAAGACATGTAAAAGCCAAACGACGGGACTTAAAAGATGTCCTTATGTCTATACTCTGGGCTTAAATGGTCACTTTTTGTTTTGTCAACTGAAGGTTGATGTGAAGATTTAAAGACGAACTTAAAGAGAAACGGTGGTCTAAAGAGCCAAGTTTTAGTTTATTTTCGTCATCATTTTTAGTTAATATTCGTCATCATTTTACTTGACGCTATATCTCAAGGTATGCATATTTCTACAAAGGACACCTTAATTGTTCTCGTTACATAATCACTTAAGTATATGTCAGCAATCTCATTCTCTTGCATTTGAAAGCTGAACCTCGTTAACAAGTATTTACTGTCACATTCGTCTGCATGTTAATGTTGTTGTTTTGAATTATATTTTTGTATAATGTTTTCTTGGTCATGATGTTATTTTAGTAATGGCGAATCTCCGCAAAAATCATGGTTTAATAAAGGAACTGTGCAATAATGGGACGAGGCAAGAAATTGACCCTTTTTTGTAAACCAACGGCAACCTGTACTTTTGAAATGATATTTTTATCGCTTTGTCTCAACTAACCATCTCAACATTCAATGATATTAAGAGCAGATACGGTCACTGCCATGAAACAAACTCGGTTAGTATATCTGTCGTCGCCCAGCACTGCTTTGTCGGCAAAAACCGACCAGCTCGATCGAGTCGAAATTTGTGAGGTTAGTTAACCCATTACCCATAATACAATGTATCTATCTTGGGAGAGGGGTAGTGGGTTGTAACAAGGGGTCGAGTCTTATGGGATTTGAACCCGTGTCAAATGAAGGATATCAACCCTTTGGTAGCGAATGATTGACCGAGATTCAGCTTGTTGATTGCCTCACATTTTGCGACATGACAATGATCTACGATTCTGATTTGATTTGTAAAACAAAGATTCAGTGTCTGGCATATTACTTTTCTAACATCACCTGAAAATATGATGCTGGTAATTCAGATTTACATGAATAAACTGGGTATACATTTTACAATATGTGACATGTTGATAGTTAGCAATTAATGTTGTTGGTGGAATGTCTGCTATGTCTAAAATTTGTTTATTCTAACTCGAAGATCTTGGACATTATTTTGTGAAAATGCTGACTTTTACTGCTGGTTGGTACACTGTGGAAAAAGACAAAGCGTGGTTCCTAAGATGACACTATTTTGTGTTTTCATCAAATCAATACTAGTATGTTAAAGCAATGATTGTTCCGATGCAGTTGAAAGCAACTTTCATGATGTATTTAACCATCATATATATTTTAAGATTGTTCATTCCATAATAAGAGAGCGCTGGTTATTCAAATACTGATAATATTTGATATGAACGCACTTATTGTGAAGTAATGCTTTTAAGTTTTAAACGGAGGTATATGTTACGAGTATTTTGGATGATTTGTTGGAAAACGTCATACGAATACCGGCTCCTTATTCTTAGAACAATAACATTCAAGCCACGCTTAAAATAGTTCACCTTACGATTTGCGAGACAACCTTATTTAATAAATTCTACTTCTTTTTATTTTATATTACAGATGCGCACAGTCATCGTAAAGTGGTTGGCGTGGCTACTGCGCATGGAACGTCCTGGAAATAACAGTTGCAAAGGTGATAAATCTAAAGACCCCAAAAGGCGGGAAATTGAACTCTTGGAAAGATCTCCATTACGCGGGAAAAGCCATACACAGAGTTATTTCCCAGGAAATGGAATACGAACGGATCCGCGCAATTTCTACAATTCACAGGACCTTATAGGAATAAAATATGCCAGTTATGCCGCTGATGATGAACATGATCCAATGGTAATAGATCAGCAAATAAGACAAAGAAAAGAAGGCGGAGGTACGCGACTGATGTCGCACGAGTGCGCCGCCATATTGGAAGAGATGCGTTATATAACTAGTCGTTATAAGGACGATGACGAAGAGGATGAGATTATTACTGAATGGAAGTTTGCAGCTCTGGTTATAGACCGATTCTGCCTGGTGTTCTTCACAATATTCACGGCTGTATCTACCATTGGAATATTAGCCTCCGCTCCAAATCTAGGAAAAGATTTACTAGGTTAGGAAATGTTTCTATTCTGCTAATTTTTTAAAATATGGGTGGTAGATGGGCTGTAAAATGTTGACTTTATTCCTGTTTTGAGTAAATCGGTTATAAAGTTTACAGTAATTAAATCATACATAACATTTGTTGTTTTAATCAATCTGATTTCACTAAAATGAAACAGAATATCAGAAACTTTTATAATTATCTCAAGGGTGGTTAAGAAGATGGGTGTAAATTTAGAATAATTTTGAATGTCCACACTTATGGATTTCATGTGCCTGAAAGCAATCGTCTCCTATTTAAATACTTATATACCCTTTTCTGTTTCCGACAACATATAATTGTAATTATGCTGTTTAAACGATTGAGCTTACAAAAGACGCAGCTGATAAAAATAGATAAACAAACACTTTATTAGACTTATTTTCGTCTTATTAATTGAGTTAAGATAATGTAAACATTGTGCTACTATTAAGATGAAGGGATATCTTGAACCCACAATGGGACATTTGTTTATAATGGAGACGCCTCTTTAATCAAGATACATTTAAAGTTTTTATTGTATCAATTTAATTTTTGCAATTTGAATTCCTAAATTCCTTTATAACCAATATTGATTATTGATTTTGTGCAATCGGAATGTTTAATTTAATTTAAATTGATTAAAAAATAAACATTTCAAAATCTTTTGAAGTTATTATTACATTTACCATTCATTTTCACTTTTGCATTTGATTTTTAACGAAACATTTATAATACATTGAATTATATTAATGAGCTTAAAGTGTCTCTAAAACGTACATTATTTATAGCTTAATAATTTTCATCACGGAAGCAATAATATCGTTATTTTGATTTCAAAAATAATTGCTGATATTTGTCCCGTTTTTAAAAGTTGAAGTGTGGCATGTCTGAGGACTTCTGGTGACAGACCCCATAATATGTTCAGTATAAGGTAATACATGTCCATCAGTATGGTATTTTACCAGTAGAAGAGACAAAGCTGTAGGAGAAATCCTACAAGGAACATATTATTACAAGTCAAAGGTCATAGTTCTTCTTGTAGTGACAACCGTGCAATGTCTAAGTAAACTGAAAGTGCCTCCCCCAAATAGCTCACGAAGGGACAATAAAGGTAGAGTCTGAAAGAACTAACTCTCGCAAAATAGTGTTTAAGTTGCCCTCTTCTTTTTTGAAGGAAGCACAAATATTAACACTAAATAAGATTTTATATCCTTTAAGAATGTCAAAATTGACTTTTTCGATTTGTTCTTGTCAGTCATTAAAGAAATGGTTAAAATCGTTCCACGCATTCATTGATATATACTACCAGAAACGAGCAATATTGATAGCAACCGCACACTGATCTGCACTTCTTTCAAAGTTATTCATTCAAGAAACTTCTTACGATAAAATGCACGATGTGAAGAAAAGGAAAATATTTTTTCATTTCTGCAATTCCAATACAGCTATAAAATCGTGCTCTTTGTACATGATCTCTTCTGGCTTTGAAAAAAAAGGTCACAATTGTTGATACATTGTATGATTAAAATACCATTATTTTTTCGATGGTTGCCCTGTCAGCATTTATGGGAAGGCTTTTACGGATCTTCTTAATACGTCCAGTTGACGTTGTGACACAAAAACCTATTTTGTATGTCCGCATTATCAAAAAATAAACCCATGCCCATACCATACCTTTTGCAACACAACAATCTTGCTTGCACTCAAGTAGACTGCGTAGGCTGAATTGACCGAATCTGTGGAACAATGTAACGTACGGAATTTTCCTCACATCACAAAAACACAATATATAATCATAAATTTGTGCATATATTAAAAAATGTGAGGTAATATTATATCCTTTGACATTTTTGTTGGCATAGTTCTTTCAGACACAACCTGTGAGATTATTTATGATAACATTAGGACTCGTCTTGTGAATGTAATAAGGTCGTAATGGACATTTATCATTGGAAATACACGTGAAAACACAATTTAAGCCAAAATGTATACTGAAATTAAAGTAATAACATTTGGACATTAAATCCGTTACAAAACAGTAAAAAACAAAACTATTTTAAGCACAAAACGGATTCTGAGACAAACAAAATTTAAAATGTAGATACAGCCTGATATGGAAGAAAAATAGGAGATGCTGAAAAGCTAGACCTTTCGTTTTTGGCTAGGAATCCTTGACAAAAGTAAAGTGTCACTCAATCCTTGACAAAAGTGAATAAAAAAGATACAACATACATTCATAATCACTTGACGTATAGACATTGCTTTGCTGCAGATATATTGCGCCTAAATTTCTTGCAATTTGAAATTAACTATGAGAATCATTTGAAGTGCAATTAATAATACCTACATTTGTAATAGTAGACTATTAATCATAAATGTATAATGAATATTATTGTTTTATTACATGGTGTGTGTTGGTGGTAATTGCTGGTTGTTGGCCGTAACTATATGCTCTATGGTTCAGCGTGGTCTATAAAAACATATTTCAAGAGGGCCTGGATTGTGAGAGAACAGGTGGCGCGCACCCCTTAGCCCTGTGTTCGACCCCGAGTCCGGCGCCTAATTTGCAGTTGGTTTCCAGTACATACTTTTTCTCGCAGGTTTTAACTAGTATCGAGTACTAGGGTTTTCCTCCTGTATCTAAAACTGAGCGTCTTCAATAAACCTGTTTCTGGTATACACTATGACCAGTGCTAAGCGCTGATTACGGCTGCTGCTATAGCACTGCGCCTAAATATCCCTTACATTCCTTGGGATGATATATCGCGCATTAAAAAACCAGAATTTGTATGTTTAAAACATTATAAAATTGGATGAATGCTAAGGGATTAATTTGAGGGTGTTGAGCACACTTTTGATCTGATCTGGGAGGGTCGAACTACTTCACCCCCTAATATAGACCACGCTGAAGTGGGCCAAGAAGTTAAAGTATAACCTTCTTGGTGCTATCTTAAATATATATAATTCATTCATATTTTCTTGTTCACTGATTGGTTAAAAGTGTGTCACATAATCAAAAATAAACACACTATTCTGTAGAAGTGAGATCCAAGATGTGAATAGTACTTGTAAGCCGTAACTAGTCAATGCCATAAATAGTACTACTACTATGGTGCGATGATAGCGCATTTGTGTATAACGCACGCGCGACGCAATGTTACCACGCCGTTTTCCGCGAATCAAACAACAAACGACGCTGGATGAGGATGGGTTGGCTTGGGAAAATCCAATCAATTCTGTTTGATTGAAACTCTTTTTGTTTTATAAAATGTTTCAACCCATATCAATGATCAATGAATATATGGATAAAGTATATAAAACAAATATATACTGTCTTCTTTCGTGTATCCGGTTTAAAACTTTGGTCCCTGTTGACGGTAATAGTGCTATTTTGCTTCGGGGCTGCGCCCCTCTGTAAAATAGCGCTATTGCAAGTCACCTCGGGGCTCATAGTTTTCCCCAGAGCCACCCATGGCAATATGAATTTGTATACTGTGTAAACATCTTTTCTTGATTGCGTAATTGGAAGTATATCCTATCTAGTACCTACTTAAAGAGGAACATTAAACAAAGTGAATATTTAAACCATATGAGAGTAGATGGAAACCGATCAATCGTTAGCCCGGACGCCGTTTTTTTTATTAAGACAGTCGCCATTTGACAAATACAAGTAGGTCGAAGTATCTGATCAAATAAGTGTATGTTTTATATGAGTTTAATGATAAGACGCATCAAAGTATATCACAGGTGTATGTGAGTTTGTTGTTATATTTTTTCCCAAAAGTATTTTTGTGATCAATTTGATTACGAGGCGTTATTACGTGACCCCTTGACATTTACAACATTATGACGACATTTTCAACAGTCTTTGTGTGAGCAAACAGCATAGATGTATGAAGCGAGTAAGAACACTACGCGTACCTACTTGTGTGCTTTTCATTGTTATGTTAGCTGCCAAGATCTTATTGACAGCATTCAATCTATACAAGCATGGTAGGTGGTTTCTGCTTGAGTCAGGTTTTGTCATAAATTAGCTCAAAATTCAATTACAAGGCGTGTTAAATATTGTGTCGGATTCTTCTTGTTCTGCAAACTGCTCTAGGGATAAATGATTGCACATGTACTGCTTGATAACGATTTCAGGATCTCAATTCAAGTACATGATCAACATTGCATTGACATCAATTTAGCCTTAGTGACATGTCCGTATGTATATGATACCTGTAAACGAATATGACAACTAAACCGACCTACTTGTCGCTTTACCTCATCATACATAAGGGCTGTCAAGAATTTATTGACAATCCGTCAATTTTGTTGAAAGAATGTGTCTGATTCATTGATTTTAACAAAGCATCAGCGTTTCTTGCTCTGATTCAAGGAAAAGTAAAACTTGTTTTTTGACTACATCAGTAAAAGAGTACTTTGTTGATGACTATAATCAAATTAAAAAGGAATTTACAAGGAGACCTAAATTGTTTATGCGAGCAACTACTTATTCATGTAACTTCCTTATTTAATTTAGTGACAATTAAGTTGACGAATGAACTGTGAAAGACAACTTGGATTACAAATTGACAATATGTTCTTGATACCTAAGTTGAAGATACGTAAATACGTTTAACAAATCAGTAACGGCTTTTGAGTGATCATGAAATACTCTACAGTAATTCGCCTCAGTTTAGACCCCGCAGATAATGTTATACATGTATTAGATAACCTCCTAAATACATGCATTTGATACACATCAGTCGATATGTAATGTGATTGAAAAACTGCATTGTACTGATCACAACACAGAAATAAATTAAAGGATAATGTCTTTAGGGTTACTTTTTCAGTTAATGTTATTTTTTCCAATTTTTTTCACTTTTTTGGCACTTTTTGGTCAAAATTTCGAAAAATAAAAGTTTATTCAAA
>JAUMTS010038020.1:0-11142 GCA_032273385.1 Ophiopholis aculeata | reverse complement strand
TTTAGACCTTATTCATTTAAACCACTTGACTTCTGCTCAGATAATGTTTCCGCGTCTCAACTTTCATCCACAATTCGTACCTTTTGAATATCTTTTATATTCAGCTTTGTTAAAAGACGTTAGCAATTGGTCATGCCTTTTGGTTTGATGTTTAGTGTTTTAATTGCAAAAAAAGGTTTTGTGTTCCATTATTGAAACGTTAAATGAAAACACATAAAATCAAGTCCCAACACTGTCAAAGTTTACGTTGTATTTAAGACTCAATGTGAATGAAACTTCTGAAGGTATGAAGATATACCGTCATAGTATTTATCCCTTTCAATTAAAATATGTGGATAGTGTGAAAATTATAATACAATTTCGAAAACTTACTTGATAAGTTTTCCAAATACCAATACCCGGATTTTACATTTTAACTATAATATGATATTTCATATTTTCAATTACATTCTATCACAACTAAACAGTTCACATTACCGACCGATGGCAACCCATTTCCCCCGTTAACCCTCTCCACGGGGGTGTCGAGTGCAGACAGACGGCTTGTCAACAATTTCACAAGTTTTCGAAAACATTCGTTATTCAAATTGTCATTACCATATTCGGATTCAGTATGAAAAATGCATTCAATTGAGTACCAAAAAGCCTAGTATTGGTTCAGTATTGGTTCAGTAGTTCTTGACAAAATATTGCAATTTACCAACTTTTATACGCTAAAGTTGCAGCCAGCGTGTTAAACATTAACAAGCTTCAATTTGCAGACTTGGTTTACACCTACTTCGATCAAACCACTTGACTTCTACTCAGATAATTTCCCCACGTCTCAACTTACATCTACGAATCATACTTTTGAATATCTATTACACTCAACGTTATTTCAAAGACGCTAGCAATCTGACATGCCTTTGTCTGACGAAATAATGCTTTAACTGTGGTTGTATTTAAAATGTTTGAATTTAAATATAAAAACGCCATGCAAAGCCAATATTTTAATGCGAATCCTGGTGTAATTAATTCTTTGTACATTGCCATTCATTTTGTTGGGTCGCCCTAATAAATGTAATTAATTTCATTAAAATAGAGGTGATATAAAGACCTTACAAAATCAGTCATGATCTCTAAGTTACATAAGGAGGTCTTAGTAAGCCATCATTATTTATTTTGCTGAATCGGCAAAGACTGGAAATCAATGTTTTAACATTATATTAAATTATAGGAATTTTAACAATAAAAATGAATTCCAAATCAAAATATACTATGTAGCAAAACAGTATTCTATTTAATTCCTTCCCAGAACCAACTCACCAAAGCGGTCCCAAATTAAAAGGAAACGAACATACCATTTACCACTCAACCAGCTATAACTAATTCCCTACACCAGTAACAATAATCATGTAATAAGTAAACATGGCAAAAGCACAGATAATAACAAATAGATGTTTTGATTATCTGTGGTAAAAGCTACCAAAAATACATTTCCGTGGGTTTAAGTAACCAAAATGTTTACAATTTTGCGATTATTTTTTGAAAAGGGTTGACTCATTCCCGGGGAGGCACTCCCACTGGAAAGTGGTATGGGGATGTGCCGCGGTGAAGACCCCCTTTTTCAAGCTCTCTGGCGCTCATAAGACCCCCTATTCTTACTGAATTACCAGTTCTTTAAGCCAAAAATCGAAAAATCGCTCAGAAGACCCCCTTTTTTGGCTAAATTATGGCCGATTTCGGCGAAAATTTCAGTTCACAAGGCCTATTTTTGCCCGGAAATCAGTTCCCAAGACCCTAGTTTTTGAAGGGAAAATCCGTTCACAAGACCCTACTTTTGAAAAGTCGCGCGGCACATGCCTACCAAAAATTTTCTCGAGTACCCCCCCCCCCCGGACCCATCCATATACCCTTAATTGCATTTGACAAGGACCCACTGATATACCTAAAGGTTTTTGTTGCTACTCATGTTTACTACACATCCCATACCCACTTCTCTACAGCGTATCCCATTGGCAAGATTGGGGTCTATTTTTACCCATTTTAATTACTATTTCAGCCATATATGTATATATTCATTCATTAGCGAAGTCAGTACTGGCCAATGCCCTATATAGACGCGAAAAAATAACTAAAAAACAGCCACATAAGATCTCGTTTCTTCCTGCCACTACCACTCAGAATTTAATCAATGCTTTACACGCTGGCTGCCATTGTAGTATACAAAAGTGGACAATTCACAATATTTCATCAAAACCACCAGGGCTATCTCAGAAACTACTTAACCAATACTAGGCTTGTTTGTACTCGATCGAATGCATTCTTTATGCCGAATCTAAATATGGAAATGAAAATTAGAATTTATAATTTTTTTGAAAAAGTTTGTAATTTTCGTCATGTCGTCTGCAGTCGACATCCGCGTGGAGAGGGTTAATTAATCAATGCATGCAGTAAGTACCGATGGTAATAAATATTGGTAATCTATAACAAATTCATTTTGTTAAGCAATTAGGGAAACTGTGGTAGGTGGTTTTCTCGTGTTATTTTCCCATGTCAAAACAACACTGCTCGAGGGCTTGTTATAATATCAGGTAATATAATATGTAGATGTACTATTATGTAGATGAGGCATCATGTTACGAAAAATTGTATTGTTTATTCACTGATTATATAACACGCCGAAATAAAAACGGAAATTGTTTTAGTCAGAAGAGACGTAAAAACAAAATGCTCGAGGGCTTGTTATGATATTAGGTAACGTTATTATTAAGATGTTACATCGTGTTAACGAAAAATTGTATTATTTATCAATCTAATAATTTAAATCGCAAAAATAAAAAGAAAATTGGTTTAGTCTCAACAAAGGTCAAAACTAAAATGTTCGCGGGTTAGTTATGCTATCAGGTAACGTTCTTATTAAAATTTACTATATTCTTTAAATGAGGGATTATGTTAACGAAATATTGTATTGATCATTCAATAATTAACATCGCAGAAATAACAACCAGAAATTATTTTACAAGCTTCAGAGGTGCTACTGTATTGTGAATAGAGAAAAATTTCAAAATTGCACGTCTAATACAAGCATTGCCAAAAAACTCAAAATATATATGCAATCAACTTATTCCCGAACTCATTAGTCAAAACCAACGATTTTTAGATCGGGTCCCAACATTTGTACATCACTGTAGAAAACAATCGCGTAAACATATTAGAAGATTAAGAAAAAAAGGGATTGTTTCTGTTAGAAATATGTTACATTGTGCATTTAAGGACAACTTCATTTAAAGGCTTTATCCTTTGCTTAACTTAAGGTGGTGAATTAAAACAAATTAAGGAGGTTTCAAAAAGACAATTTCATCACGACATTACAGGATAATAATGCAAGCAAACTTTCACTTTGTATTGCAACGGTGCAAGATAATCAACAAAACAACGCTTACCTTCAAAACATGATTTTGCCAGTATCGCCAATAATTCCGCTTTGTTTCAGATGGTGTGGTTTGCACAGATCATTAAGATTCAGTTGTGACCAAAACTAGTTTACGAAAATTTAGTAGTTGCCAACTGCATTGCACCAGTAACCAGTTGCAACCAAGTACTGCAGCTCAACAACGTTAATCATAGACATTCGACTTCAGTATCAGTATGTTTCAGATGTACTGGTTTGCAGCGATGAAAAATTGAAAACGGATTAAATCCAAACTTAAATCCAATGCAATTAAATTATTCCACGACTCGATAACCCTCGAGGAAAGAGAAATAGGATTTTGAGGATTTCTTAAACTGTTATCATTGAGGTCCAATCTCCATGATGATCAACAAACTACTTCTGATGATAAATCCATGTACAGACAGTTAATCTCAAATTGAAAGCTCCAGAAAATCGCAAATTAAAAGACGGATAAATATTGATGTCTTAAACTCCAAATGACATAAAAGCAAATCATATATCTTATTCCATGGATACTGATATCTTCAGTACATTTCTAGCAATTAAATTCAAACTTGGAGTCATCCTGCAAAGTACTTATCATCAAAGATATTTTCCTTTACTGCTTTGGAAGACACGACTGGACTCACAAAATATTTTTAAGAAAAAACCTTCACGTATTCCATCATCAATACCTTTCGTCCCTTCACTCTAAGAATGTTGCGAGTCTTCGACATGCTACTACACACATATCAGCACGACAATTTAGCAGCTGATAGTCACCATCACTAATTGAGAGTGATGCGAAGACTGAGTCATTTGAAGAGAACCTGGTCATTCACTGGGTAATTTCATTGTGGAAATTGTAATACACAGTTAGCGTGGAAAAATAAACTATTGAGGGCAGTATGCAAGAAAAGTGCTAGTATTCTAATAATGTCGGAGAACTGAGTAGCTTCATATCAAGGTATAAAGTAAGAGCATTGGCATAACATATCTTAGAATTTGAAACAAAATGTCGATGAACAGCTCTGTGGTGTTTTGACGGAACAACTCATCGTATATTTGCAGGGTCTCCAATTATATAATGAAAACATGGTCAATGTAACGGCCAAATTCGTAGCTTTAGACATAAACTATCTTCATCGGAGGTAGAGGGGGATGAAAAACATTGCGGTAAACCTGCCTTTTGTAATCGTGGTGTCCCTTTTCTCATATAATATCTGCCTAATTTCCTAACTTGCGGTTTTCTTTATCCGTTAGCATGATCCGTCTATCGCTTATCATTTCCCATTCGTTCATTTTTCCAATGTTCTCTCCTTCAAACTGTTCTTGTCTTAATCCTTCCACCTTGACCAAATCTCTCTCACCTTTCATGCCCGGAACATAGCTCCCAGTTAACTATCCTATCTAATTTAAAGTAACTATAGTTTATTTCCTTTTCCTAAGTTTGTGTGACATTTACCACAATGAGAACCTAGACGTCACGTTAATATTAAAACTATTCAATTGGACAAATCTTAATTACGCAACTGGTAATATCGGTAACCGTGGGTGGTGATATAGGGCCAAATTGGCAGGTTGAATATGATGTCACATCGCGCACGACATGTTAGCTATCTACTGTAGATATAATCAGTGTTTGTTCTTAAGCTCATCTACCCGTAAGAATATTATATATATGGTTAAAAGATGTAGTCAAAGGTGACTGCTACTTTTTCCTCAAATAAATTGCCTAAAGTTCTCAATATAGATTAAAGTCCTCCATTCGAGATCATTTTTGAAAACGTGGAGGTAAATATTAAACGAATTAAAAGGCGTTTCAGAAAGTTCATTATTGTTTTGTCATGTTTGTATCCAGTTTTATTTAATGATACTTTTTTCCTTTTTCTCTGTTTGGCTGTCCGTCCTTTTTGATATGTTATTCTTGTTTTAATGCCTGCCTTGAGGATGTTTTCAGTAATTTTTAAAATTATTTTTTAGATTGTAGTTTCCGTCATTCGTATGAATTCTTTCGTTCCTTTTATTTTTTTTTCCTTCTACTTTTTATTTTACTTTCAGTATTTGTACCTCTTCTCTCATGATTACCCTTTCATGTAAAGAACTACACAGTTTCTCCCTCCTTGCCCTTTACTAGCTTCCCTTTATCGCTATACTCATCCATTGTTTTTCTAACTGAAGTTTGTGTGACATTTACCAACATAAGAACCCAGATTAGACGTCACATTTAAATTAAACCTCTTCAGTTGGGCAAATCTCCATTACACAACTGGTAATACTACTAACCGTGGGTGGTGATTTAGGGCCAATTTGGAAGGTTGGATTAGATGTCTCATGGCGCACGATAGGTTTGCTATCTACTATAGATATAATCAAGTTATTTTCGTATGTTAATGAAATTGTTTAAACGATGGGATTTAAGAACAACTTTGTTTCCCTCTCCTCACATCGGCTGTTTTGCAACTAGTTTTCAAAAAACTTTTATGATCATCCATGTTATAATAAATGAGAAATATTGAGGTAAAAAAGGCACTTAGCAATGTCCTTTATTATGTTTAAAAACGTGTGTGTAATTTGTATTCATTGTGGTATAATTGGTCATTTTCTTTTTATCTGTATGGCTGTCCATGTTTATCATGCTTATACGTCGTGTTATTCTTGTTCTCTTACTGTTGTTTTTGTTACTTTCATTTTCCTTTCCCCGCAAGCACTAACCTTATTTCTATCTACCTATTTCTTTATTATCAAACCTTCCTTCTGTTTTATTTTTACTTCGTTCCTTTTTTTCCTTTTTACTAAATGCTATTACACTCTTCTTAAACGATCGTATTTTTTCACCTGGATCTGAACCTTTTCATGACCGGATCTATTGCAAATTTCCAGTTCTGTTCATCATTTTTTTTAATTATTTTCTCCCTGCGTTTATTACCTTTTATTTTTGACATTCAACATAATAGAACCCAGACGTCATGCTTAAATTAAAACTCTCCAGTTGGGCAAGTCTTTATTACATAACTGCCAATACTGCTAACCGTGGGTGGTGATATAGGGCCAATTTGGCAGGTTGAATTGGATGTCACATGGCGCACGATAGGTTTGCTATCTACTGTAGATATGATCAAGTTATGTTCGTATGTTAATGATATTGTTTTAAACGATGGGATTAAAGATCAACTTCTGTGTTCAGAATTATTTCTTATTGAAACTTTTCCTCGCTGTTTTTCTTCCCATGTCTGTCTATCTGTATCGGATGTGTTATCCTTATTCTCATGTCTACATACAATGAAGATGGTTTTAGTTGATTTTCTTGTTATTTTTTTGCAACCCACAGGTTCCTTTAACATTAATCATTTAAGAAGTACCCCTCTATGTATTTCCATTATATATCCTGTTCTACCCTCCGTGCCCGTTATTCTCTCTAACAGTTCCTTTTAAATTTGTTCTCTTCTATTTTTCTAAAAAAATTAATAATCTTTTCTTTTTCGTGTCGTCACCCTTTCTTGTTCAGAACTTGTTTAATACTTGTGTGGATTCTCCATCCTTGCCATTTACTAGCTTCTCTATATCTCATCTTATCATTTGTTTTCCTCGCTAAAGTTTTGTGACATTTATCATAACGAAAAACCCAGAAGTCGCGTTTAAACTAAACCTCTGAAGTTGGACAAACTTTAATTACACAACTGTCGATAGTGATAACCGTGGGTGATGATTTAGGGCCAATTTGGCAGGTAGGATCGGATGTCACATGGCTCACGTTAGGTTTGCTATCTACTGTAGATATAATCAGGTTAGTTTCTTTAGCTCACTAGGTGAGGAAACTAGTTATTGCATTTGGTATTAAGATAAAGATGACCTCTTCTTATGATTTACTTCTTTTAAATCCAAGATAGCTAATATTATAAGTAATGCAATTAAGGTGATTAATAAACAGTGTTGAATGTTAAGAACTAACTCTTGATTTTATATATATATATATAAAAATGTTGACTGTTAAGAACTGATTGTTGAATTTATGGTTGCACAATGCAATAATTGTTATCTTTTTCAGATTCACTACAAAAATTCAACACATGGTCTTAATTTACAGTCGCAAACAGAGTCTAGTAGTAATAACCAATACACCAGTTACATTGCTTTAAATTTGAATAAGAATCTGGTCTATATCAACGCAATCCCCAAGGTTCAGATTGATGTTATGAGACTTTATTTGATAGAATACCTTAAATACTCTCTTAACAAACCCCATTTGAGTACATTACACACAAGTAGAGAATATAAATAATGAATCTTATCTCACTCACTTGGGAAATTAAAAATCATTATCTACGGCATATTTAAGACTTTCTTGTAAAAATGGTATCAATTTATGCAAGAAATCACCATGTATACTGCTCATAATAGGTGAGGATAAAATATATATGGTTTTGATAAACCTGCAAATTAAGCTTCAATAAAATCACAGAAAACAGAAATAAACAACTCGACAAATTCGTTCTTCAAATGTCACACACATGCTATCTCTAAAGGTCTCTTCGAATCTACAAGAGACACAAAGGCTTAATGAACGAAATGTCTCGTAACAGTACTGTCTTTAAAGTTTAATTTTAAATCACTATAGATCAATTGTAGAGTGTTTTTTTTTTTTGGTTCGTTAAGTTCGTTTGTATCCTGCATCTATCATGTGTATTATATGACATTATCAGAATTTACTATTTGCGATTTTATTGGAACCATTCTGTGCGTGGCATACACGAGCAAAGGGTTAATGCTTTTAACGGATGATGGTAAATGTACCATATTTTTTTCAAAATAACAAGGGCTATCACAGAAACTACTGAACCAATACTAGGCTTGTTTTACTCAATTATATGCATTTCTCAAGCTGAATCAGAATATGGTAATAACAACTTATTTAATATTTTGACAAAGTAAGAAACTTTCGACATGTCGTTTGCCCGGGTCGTCTGCTCTCGACACCCGCAATTATAGGGTTAACATGTGAGCTGCAGGCGAGTTAGTGAATGGGCGATGAGCAACATGAGATTCCTTATCTACTACTAGTATCTAGTGCATCCATTGATACTCTCAGCTAGATCGGATGGCGTCATAATTCTAGCTTCACGGGGGTGTTGCTGAATGACGTCATACGAGAACTTTTGCCATTTGCAGACGAGACTGCTTGAAAACGAGCGTTTATTACCACACCATGGTAGCTACATGTCTTATAGACACGTGATGGTTCTTATTTAACCCTCTTCACTCGGATGTCGACTGCAGACGACATGTCAATCATTTCAAACTTTTTCAAAATTCGAATTTTCATCAACATATTCAGATTCAGCATGAAAAATGCATTCAATTGAGTACAAACAAGCCTATATTATTGGTTTAATATTTCCAGAGATAGCCTCTGTCATTTTGGGAAATATTGTAAATTTTAAATTTGTGTGCACTAAAATTGCAGCCAGCGTGTAAAGCATTAACCAGAACAACAAATGTTCTTGTTTCTTGTTTAGCCCTCTCCACGCGGATGTCGAGTGCAGCCGACATGTCAAAAACATTTTCAAATTCTGCATAACAAAAGCATTCAACTGAGTTCAGTAGTTTTTGATATAGCCCCTGTGATAATGAGACAATATTGTAAATTGTAAATTTGTGCACACTAAAATTGCAGCTAGCTGAAAAGTATTACAGAAATAGGATAAACGCCAACTTTCAATTTAAGTTGAAATCTGTTGCTAACTATAAAAACTGAGACAAACTCATATACGTGAAAGGTTAAGAAATGTGCTAGTAGTCCGAGTGGGCGAAAATCACAAAGATGACACCTGAGTAAAAGGGTCAAACTGAACCTGAACCTGTTATTAGTTGTGTGTGTGATGGACAGATGTAAACAACTGTAACAACAACAACAACAACAAGATACTCAATATGAGCGCTTTATTTGAGTATACTGAACTTGAGTGTTCAATATTAACAAGATTATAATGTTTAATCAACTAATTAAGACATCTTTTAGTAGAATCAGACATGAAATGTCGCAATGATGCAGTAATTTACTGACTTCAAAGACGAAACAACAGAAAGTAATCATTCAAAACTTGATCGTAAATGCTGGGAGCAGCAGCCATTACCCATTCATAAATCGTCGGCAGAAACAGAGAAAAGCCATTCATAAATCGGTCGCAAAATTTTAATTTGTGGTCAGTGAAGTTGAAAACTATAGTCAAGTTCTATTACTCCGTTCATCAATTTTCTCTTGTACTGGCCGAGTTAACCACCCATCTTATTACAACGTTCTTTTGGGTACTGTGACGTCACACACGTCATTCTTCATTGAGAAAGTTAGCCCTTAGGATAGTTCGTTTTTCTCAATGAAGCTACGGAAGTTGAAGCGGAGATGAGCTGGCTGAGGGAAAGAAGTAGTGTAAAAACAGTAATATTGTCAAATAATAGGTTGGCTTATGTTGGCTCTGAGAGTTTCTTAAGAGCCTTTCAACAGGGTTTAAATGGTGACTAAAAATAGCATTTTATGTTTGAATGCAGTGTATCAAACAATTATGTAACTTGCTCATACTAAAGTCGTTAAACTGGTTAACAATGTTTACTAGATCTACTCTGAAAGCTATGATTGTTGTTATTAAAGTGGTTTCATTTGTCATGTTAGATTCAACTACATTTGAACTGTCCTATCTTAAGCTATCTTAAAATGAAAATTGTGTGTTGGTATTATATAAAGCCAAAACGTGTTTCCTTAAAAGTTGTCCTTAAAGTGCCATAAAAAGTAGAAAGTCTCAAGAATATTTATGAAAAATCCTGTTTTAAGGCAGACAGTTTTATTTAAAAATTGTTTTTGTTGCAGGTATCGGTTTGTATGTTAAATGGGATAATTTAGCATGTACATGTATTTATAAGTAACTTTTAACCTATATAGATTTTGGTTTTTAGTGTAGAATTTTTCATTATTTTGTTTCATTATCATTTTTGATATTGTTCTTAATATAACTAATTACATGCTACCTGGAAGTACAAAATAAATCAGAAGACGTTATCTTTATCTAATACCAAATCAAAAATGCTTCACGATGAGTTTTTAAAAAACAATCCGATTACATCTACAGAAGATAGCAAATCCATCGTGCGTAATTTGACATATTATTCAACCTGCCAAATTGGCCTTGAATCACCACCCACGGTTAGCAGTACTGGCAGTTTTGTAATTGAGATTTGTAGATGATTTTTAATCCATGATAACTTAAAACTATACAAATAAAGGGAAAAATAAGAAGTCACCTTTAATTACAAGAAACAGACATAATATCCTAAAGGGTACGCTTAATAACATAACTTGAGTACATCTACAGTAGATAGCAAACCTATCGTGTGCCATGAGATATCCAATCCAACCTGCCAAATTGGCCCTAAATCACCAACCACGGTTAGCAGTATTGGCAGTTGTGTAACAGATATTTGTCCAACTGAAGAGGTTTAATTTAAACGGGACGTTCGGATTTTCTTATTGGTAAATGTCACAAAACTTCAGCGAGAAAAACAAATGATGAAGAGGAGCTAGTACATGACAGGAGGGAGAAGTTATGTAGTTCTGAACATGAAAAGATGAAGAGATGCAAATAGAGCCAAAGAAGAATAGGTCAGAACAGCAGTAGGAAGAACATAAAAGGAGCGAATGGAGAGATAAGAATGTTAGTGCAATACCAAAGGGAACA
>JAUMTS010037909.1:0-11144 GCA_032273385.1 Ophiopholis aculeata | reverse complement strand
GAATTATAATATGTGTCACTGAAGTAGATGTATACGCACACATCGAGGTTGGTTAAAAAACAATAACATTACATTTATAAAGCGCATAGGCCTACAACAACAATATATGGAAATATGAGTTGCACTTTAGATAAGAAACTGTTTATTGAAAACAGCTTTCTTTTTATCTCCTTTCTATAAATAAATTTTAGCGAGCATTTTAACTTTGCGAATTGGATGCCCTCGCGAAATTAAAATGCACGCGAAATGTTCATGCTTTACAGTAGTTAAATCTTGGTAGCATACAGATGTTATTATATAATGCCAGGTATAATTATGTCGTCTCCTTTGTAAATAACCATGGCTATTCTATGTGTTGATACTGTGATGTGTACAGGAATATTGGTGCAAGAGGCTGAACATTAAAATGTGATAAAATGTTATGAACAATGTTGTGTATGTTTTAAACATTTCAAGGATTTATAATTGTAAATTTCATTCGATAAAATTAGCTTTGGATGTGAAATTAAAGTGGGGTCACGCAACTACGGTCACTCAAGTAGGGTCACCAATTGTACCTACCCGTGTGTGCATGCTGAACGAGTCAAAATGCACAGCTTTCTAATACAGGCCATTCTGTTACGAACTTACGACGAGCCAATGTTTTGGCAGCGTGGTAAAGTTAGCAGCATATTAGAAATTAGACATTCGTTATAATACTAAAGATATAGACATGACAACTATTTTTCTATATCAAACAGGTCATAAGGGGTCATATAAGGTCATCTTTGGAAATTGAATAATTTTGACCCAAGTATTTTGACACCGAAATCTCTAATTTTAAACATTCGTTATTTCGCCGAATTTCAACCTAAAAACAAATTTTCTCCATAAAACACGTCACTTGGGGTCACCTGGGGTCATTTGTAGATATTCAAAAAAAATTACTCCAAAAATCTCAAATTTTAGGCCTTCGTTATTTCGTCGAATTTCAACCTAAAAACAAATTTTCTCCACCAAACAAGTCATTTTGTGTCACCTGGGGTCATTTTTAGATATTCGAAACTTTTGACTCTGGACAAATTCTCAAATTTTATACATTCGTTATTTCGCCGAATTTCAACCTAAAAACAAATGTTCTCCACAAAACATGTCATTTGGGGTCACCTGGGGTCATTTTTTTAGATATTTGAAATTTTTTACTCTGGACAAATTCTCCAATTTTAGACATTCGTTATTTCACCGAATTTCAGCCTAAAAACAAATTTTCTCAATGAAACACGTCATTTTGGGTCACCTGAGGTCATCTTTATATATTCAAAAATTTGAAAATTTTGAAAATTTTAGACATTCGTTATTTCGTCGAATTTCAACCTAAAAACTCATTTTCTCCACCAAACACGTCATTTGGGGTCACCTGGGTCATTTTAAGATATTTGAAAATGTTGACTCTGGACAAATTCTCAAATTTTAGGCATTCGTTATTTCGCTGAATTTCAACCTAAAAACAAATGTTCTCCATGAAACACGTCATTTGGGGTCACCTGGGGTCATTTTTAGATATTCGAAAATTTTGACTCTGGACATAGGCCTATTCTCAAATTTTAGACATTCGTTATTTCGTCGAATTTCAACCTAAAAACTAATTTTCTCCACCAAACACGTCATTTGGGGTCACCTGGGGTCATTTTTAGATATTCAAAAATGTTGACTTTGGACAAATTCTCAAATTTTAGACATTCGTTATTTCGCCGAATTTCAACCTACAACAAGTTTTCTCCATGAAACACGTCATTTGGGTGGTCATTTTTAGATATTCGAAGATTTTGACTCAAAAATCTTAAATTTTAGACATTTGTTATTTCGTCGAATTTCAACCTAAAAATTAATTTTCTCCACCAAACACGTCATTTGGGGTCAGCTGGGGTCATTTTTAGATATTCGAAAATTTTCATTCTGCACAAATTCATCAAATTTAAGACATTCGTTAGTTCGTCGAATTTCAACCCAAAAACAAATTTTCATCACCAAACACGTCATTTGGGGTCAGCTGGGGTCATTTTTAGATATTTGAAAATTTTCATTCTGCACAAATTCATCAAATTTAAGACATTCGTTATTTCTTCGAATTACAACCTAAAATCAATTTTTCTCCTTGAAATATGTCATTTGGGGTCAGCTGGGGTCATTTTTAGATATCCGAAAACTTTCACTCTGGACAAATTCATAAAATTTAAGACATTCGTTATATCGTCGAATTTCAACCTAAAATCAATTTTTCTCCATGAAAAACGTCATTTTGGGTCACCTTGAATCATTTTTAGATATTCGAAATATTGACTCTGGGCAAATTCTTAAATTTTAGACATTCGTTATTTCGCCGAATTTAAACCTAAAAGCAAGTTTTCCCCATGAAACACGTCATTTGGGGTCATCTGGGTCACATTTAGATATTCGAAAATATTGACTCCTAAATCTCAAAATTTTAGACATTCGTTATTTCGTCGAATTTCAACCTAAAAATAAATGATCTTCACGACACACGTCATCTGGGGTCACCTGGGGTAATTTTTAGATATTCAAAAATGTTGACACTGGACAAATTCTCAAATTTGAAGACATTCGTTATTTCGCCGAATTTCCACCTAAAAACCAATTTTATCGATGAAACACGTCATTTGGGATCACCTGGGATCATTTTTAGATATTCGAAAATTTTGACTCCAAAATCTCAAAATTTTAATTAATTGGTATTTCGTCAAATTTCAACCTAAAAACAAAATTTCTTAACGAAACACATCATTTGGTGTCATCTGGGGTCATATTTAGATATTCAAAAATGTTGACTCTGGACAATTTTTCAAATTTTACACATTCGTCATTTCGCCGAAATTCAACCTAAAAAAAAGTTATCCACGAAACACGTCCTTTGAGGATATTTGGGGTCATTTTTAGATATTCGAAAATTTGGACTCGTTATTTCTAATTTTATTAAAATTATTTTTTAGGTTGAAATTTTTGAATATCTAAAAAGGCCACAGGTGACCCCAAAATGATGTGTTTCATGGAGAAAACTTGTTTTTAGGGTAAAATTCGGCGAAAAAACGGTTGTCTCAAATTTCAGAATTTGTCCAGAGTCAACATTTCGAATATCTAAAAATGACCCCAGGTGACCAAAAACGACGTGTTTCATGGAAAAAAAATATTTGTTAGGTTAAAATTCGACGAAATAACGAATGTCTAAAATTTGAGTGTCAAAATACTTAGTCAAAAAACTTTTAAAATTATTCAATTTCCAAAGATGACCTTATATGACCCCTTATGACCTGTTTGATATAGAAAAATAGTTTTCACCTCTATTTCTTAAGTAATAACGAATGTCTAATATCTGAAGTTCTAATATGCTGCTAACTTTACCACGCTGATATAACACGGCTTGCATTATTAATAAGGCGCGTTCAACTTCTACGATCGTAGACGCGCAATTTTGTTGCGCGCGCCATCGCGTAGTGCTTGATTTACGCAGGGCACGCTGGTAACAAGCCCGCCGATTTACTTTGGAGGTGAAAGCATACAAATATAGTTATAACTTACACATTTTGTTTTATTTTATGTTCATAAAGCAACATTTTTACAGCGTTGTTAAAGAATGAGAATAATTAAAGGTACTGTTTTCAGATCAATTTGTGAATCTGTTGTCTGATATAACACGGTCAAATCATAATTGTTTGCGTAGAACAACTCGGCCCTTCGGGCTCGTTGTTCTGCTTAACATAATGATTGCGTTCGTGTTATATCAGACGACAGATACACGCATCGGTCTGAAAACAATACCTTTATTTTCTAATTACACATGTACTTAATTTCCCACTTGAATTACTGTCTCTTGCATCAACTAAAAGGAAAAGAAGGTCTTGACCTCTTGAATGTTTCCTTTTGATGATAGAAATAAGATATATACAAAAGGTAAACCAAATAGTTTCAGTGTGCTGCATCATTTTATGAGTTGCATGGAAGTTTAAGTCTTATAAAACAAAAATTTCAGGTGATTTTAATGTATTGCCACTATAATATCGCATATAAAAGAGTCAGTACAAATATAGAAATTTGTCAAAACTTGAAAATGATTGCAGACAACAGAATTAATGTTGAAATTAAATAGTATTTACATACTTGCAACAGCAGAAATCAATCATCATATAAATTGTTTTACTTGGTGCAGTATACTTCGGGCAAAAATGCATTATGGTTTATACAAATTATTATAGAAGTTTGCCATCCATGATTTGTTTTCTGGAGCCCAGAGTAAAAATGCAGTGTTTACAATGTACACAACAATACTTTAGTCTTAGGTACTGCCTTAATTTACATTGTCAACTTTTCTATCTCAAGTATAAAAGTTTGCATCTACAAATAATTTATGAATCATCATTACAGATATGGCAATTTTTGTGTGAGAGAGTACGTAGGCCTACCGACCATCTCGTCATAGATCACTACTTCAGTGTTCTTCCAATTTAAACCAAAGTATCTATCTACAGTGGAACCTCATTATAACAAAATCTGATAAAACAAATTCCTGTTAATATAACCAAGTGTTTTAATTTGTCCAAGGTCTGAATATTTCTTTGAAATTTACTTAAATTATTGTTTATGCAACCTTGATATAACAAAATTTTGATACAACAAACTTAATTCTTTGTCTCATGGAACATTGTTAATTGGAGGTTCCACTGTTACAGTACTACTCTACATGGTACATGTATAGAGTCTTATCTATGGCACAATACTGCAATTTTACCCCTGAGGGAGGTTGATTTGTAGCTGTTGATTTAGTCTAATTCAGTCTCATTTCAATAATACTTGCACATAATTTTTAGTTGAGAAATCTGATACTCATCATCTGTTCTGCATCCGTTCTTTCAAGTGCCTGAAAATATATAAGAGAGCAAGAAAACAATGAATAAACAGAACATTTTAACACTAAAACTGTTTCGGTGACTGCATTTTGTTGTACATCAACTTTTATCTGCACTCCTTAACCTACCTATACTTTAATTAAAGACACATTGCTGCTTCAACTACTTGTTCTTGCCATTTAACACTACAATTTCAAACAACATTCTGTGATTCTACATGTAGCAACCTCTTTTTATGACATTTATCTGTAGATATTCATGAACTTATTTTGAACAACAATTTCAGTTGATTCTGGTTTTGCATTTAAAGTTACGCATGATAATAGTACACGCACCGTTGTTTCTAAAACCAGAGAAACTCTAATGTGTGGTTCTCAATGTTCTGTTACAATCAAACTTATCCTTGCAACCCAGCATATTGATCTAAATTTTCTGATGCCCCTCTAGACAGAATGACACATGCTCACTGATTCATGCTCACACAGTAACTAATTGCCTTGATGAGCACAGGCAATTGTATGGCTACAACTTGGCTTAGTTTTAGTTCAGATAGAAACGAGGCAAAAGGTTTAGCCATCCAATTGGGTGTGCTCATAAAGCAATTACTTACTACGTGAGCCGTACCCCCTCTTCGATGTGAACGCACTAATTAGGAATAATGTCTATATTTAAGATTCCTACTTTTTGTCACCCTGAGACCCCATATTTGTTTTGAAAACATGCACTGTCTGATGGCTCTCACCCAAAGACCCCCTATTTTTTCATTCCACCTGTCACCCAAAGCCAACAAATTTCTGATTTTACAACTTTAACAGCTAATTGACCACTATCAATGATTTTATGATTATTTATTAAATAAGCAAGCCATTTCGAGCTGCAAATTGAATGTATGAAGCTTCTATGGGACTGTGACGGCTCTCACCCAAAGACAAAAAGTTGCGATCTCACCCAATGCCCCCCCCCCCCTAATTTGGGACTGAAAGGCTGACTCTCACCCAAAGACCCCTATTTTTGTATTTTCTCTCACCGAATGCCCCTGGTTTTGAAAGTCTCAGCCGTAGCCTACACCTGTAGCCATTTCAGTGCCCCCCTCCCGAGTAAGGCAGGCCAGTTACAAAATACATCTAGTTGCTCGTTCAAACTTTTTTGGCAAAAAAAGGGAGGACGAGGGCTCTATTTGTATTTATATTTTCGTTCTTAAATCAGTGAAAATATCATTGCATATTTCACCTGATATATATGTCACAATACGGCCTTAAATATCTTAATTTGTGTAAACTAGGTAGACCCCTTTAAAAAAACTTGTCTAAAGTGCTTTGTATTCACTGGTAGGGCCTATGCATCAGCAACACTAAAGATAATTCTGAAATGATAATAAATAGGCCTAGGACCTAAAAAGAATACTGAAGCCCCGGACTGAATCAGCTTTTAAACCTGGCCCTGGTGTCAACCCACTGTTTTTGATCCTGTCTGTTCTTAGTGATAATCTGAAATTTGTTTGTCTCTGTGCACAAAGATTCAATGACTACTAGACTACTTAGTGATATCTGACAATTATTTGTCTCTGTGCACAAGGCTTCAAAGACTACACAGCAGACACCATTAAAGTTTGGATTGATTCTTGGTGTTTGATTTCAAGCTAGCAATGACCAACCCCCCAACCCCCGCCCCCACCTTAAACATATCAGTTAAAAGTGATCACAAACCCATTAGAAGATTTGAAGACTCTCTAATATAATATAGTGAATTCAAACACCATCAAGTTTTATTTCATTCAATTTCAACAAATATATACAAACAAGAGCGCTTGGAATAAGGAGGGGATAAAAGAAGCCAAAAGCTTGAAACAAGTGCCCCTTTCTTACATTACAGTTCCCTAACTTACATTACATTATATTACAATCAAAAAAAGTAACATCAAATAATCACATCAAAATACACGAATAAACAACTATACTATTATACACCTAAGCAAAACGTAGCAAAATGTTAAAATAGATATAATATAGGCCCTATATTATCATAGGCCTTATTATCATAAAAGAAGAATGGTTAACAAATAAATGAATACTAAATTCAGACTGCATGTCTTTAGACATATTCCACAATAATATTCTTTTTTATTTGATTTTTAAAATGTGTCATACTTTTGGATGTTTGGTACATTTTTCAAAAGCATTCCTATTTATTGGACCTGTTACAGCTCAATATGCAAAATTTGTTCTAAAGAGAGGAATCTCTTGGTTCTGCAAATTAATTTTTGTTAATTAAAGTGCCTGATTATAATGTAAACACACTAACTTAGGGTCAGTTTTGTCCCCCTTTTTTGCCTTAACTTTTATTTTTGGAAATTTTGAACAAAAAGTGCCCAAAATGTTTGTTTTTTCCTTTTTAATTCACTTTTTTGACACTTTTTGGTCAAAGTTTCCAAAAATATAAGTAATTATAACATATTATATTATGTTACACAAATAAATTTAAAAATCGGACCCTTGGTTAGTGTTTTTACATTAAATTCAGGGGATTTGGGCATTATTTACTGATTTATTTTTGTTAGCTTGTCACACAAATGTTAAGACAAAAATGTGTTTTTTGGTCAAAATTCTAAAAATTGAAATTTTACTTTAAAATTAATGCCAAAAATAGAATTCCATTCTAATAATGTATACTTTTCTAAATAATTGAGTTATAGTTTACAGCACTCACAAAAAAAACCCCAACAACTTCGTTGAGTTGTTTATATAAGAAGTTTGTTTACGTCTACTTTAACGGAAAATTTGTCGCATGCATTCATACCAAAGTGTAACATCTGATACCTGTCTTTGGCGGGCCAATCTGTCAGATATGTTTCAAAAGAGATTTGTATTTAAAGTATGATATGACTCGTGTGAGAACTTACATCCTTGATTATTATTGAATAAGCAGTTGGTGTACTCAAACTCAAATACATGCTCTTATGTTCACGATTCACGAAGATGGTTCAATTACTGTAGGCTCTACATACAAATTAATAGCAGTATAATGAAACGCGAATTTAAGTTATCAATATTTGACCCTTACATTGCACATTGTCTAATGGATATTGGGTGCAGAAACGGGACCATCCATCACAAAATACGACAATCATTGATAAACCAGGATATCTTCGTAAGTACGGATGCTAAATCTTTTTGTTTTGAAAATATAAAACATACTTATTACAATGTTTAAATAATTTCATAGCTTTAAGCCATTTTGGAACATAAAAAACAAACCCGCATTAGGTTGACAAGTGAGCGGATTAATTAAATCAGGATAAAAAGCAAGAAGTTAGTATCTTTATAGTTGAAACATGCTAGAAAAAATGAACAAGAAATATAATGTTTATGTTGATATGGCTGATCAAGCGATACAATCTTTAGATGTATACATGTATAATAACTTGCTCCAATTTCACTTCGAAATTCGATTTGTTATGCTTACTAGATTTTAATTGATTGCGAGTGGAATTCCGATAATATTTTTCTAAATGAACTTTTTTTCGCGGGGGTTGTGCAACCGGTAAGTCAGCAGCGTGACAACCATATACAGGTATAATACGTTGCTGATACATACTACAAAAACAAACATTTCATAAACCATACTAAATTCTACGAAGGAACCTAGCTCTGAACTGCATCATTTTAATTATTGGTATTAATAAATGTAGAAATAAAACAAATATCCTGGCGAATCGTAGAGCAAACTTTAATCGATGGATTTTCGTATTTCGAATAAAGTTGTGTTATTTCAGAAACTTAACTGAAATGCTTATTTGCTTCAATATACACTAGAGTACCATCTTTGAAGGTTTCTTTATTCCATATTGCATTGCAAAGTTTGTGTAAAATGTCTATTTCTGTCTCTCCTGATGCTTTCAGTTCCTCTCCTGAAACACAGTCGAAGCCTGGCGCCTTTTCGTCGGCCATTGCTTTGATTGCTCTAGCTACTTTCTCTCGCATTATTGGCGGCTCTTCATACATGCTTGGCATCCTTCACGCCATGTTATATCTTAAGATAAAGTATTTTACGTGTTTACGTTTATATATTGTCCTACATGAAAAGCTTCTTTGAAGCATCAATTTGGAGACTGTCGGTGAGAAGTGTTGTGCGTTATTAGATAGAGGTGTACTGGTACGCTCAGTTTTGTCATGTTTTCATTTCAACTTCTTTATATTCATCCAGAATGTCATGTCCTTAAAGTGCGGGTAAATTCTGTAACGGGAGTCAATTCCATAACATGTGTTACTTATTCAAGTTACAATACATATAGCTGCGTGTCATCTGCAAACATGTCATCACGCATTAAGATGCCCTGTTGCTATATTTTATCGTCAAATGTTGTTTTCAAAAAGAATAGGAAGGTGTAAAAATAAAAAAGATGACGGATAAATGGTAATGTGTTACCTACAAGCAACACATTCGAGCAATTGAGCAAGATTGACATTCGATTCGAAACCATAATCAGCAAAACATCACATGTTCTTTCGTAATCACAAGAATTCATATATTGGGGTTATGTTTATATTACTGTTCCATGCTAACATCTTTACGTATTAAGGAAAGGTAAACATTGGTGACTTGTCGTACAACTGGTCTGTAAAGTTTGCTGAAGCTGCATGTAAATACAAATTCGGGAAATAATAGTCCACTATAAATCACCACAGCAGAGATCGCGTGTGGTCCACGGAACAGTACAGGGCGTCAAGTTTGTCGTGAGTTCAAGCCCCGCTGCGGCAAACGTGTATTAAGGTAGCTGTTTCGGGGAACATGACAATCTAAGTGCAGATAGAGTAACTGCATTGCCATTGACCTCCCCTAGTTAATGCAAAATGACTGTGATGATTTCTTGACGCCAGCCTAATAATAACGGGCAAAAGCACTGTAACCTTTTAGGATTGGCCGTATATAAAACCTGGTTATTACTTGTATTATTGTTATTGTTATTGTTATTGTTATTGTTATTATTATTATTAGTATTATTATAATTGTTGTTTGTCTGAGTTGATGAGAGCATTTTTGTGACAAAATTATCTAGCTTTGTATGAACAAAATATGAAAAATACGATCTACAGTAGATTTCAAGTCAAAGTGTCATATTTGTTTGCGCCATGAAAACATTACGGGGATAGTATATCTAAGTAAATAATGGAAAAACACAGGTCCCGTAGTCAAAATGCCAATGTAACCGTAAGTTTACACCTGGAAGAATGCTAATTTGCCATCCGAGGGCAGAACAACAATATATGTTTCTTTACATAGTGCATGTTACATGAGGATGTTTCCACTGAGTATTAAACTAAAAACCGAGGTGGGGTGTCCAAGTGGTAAGGTTCTTGCTAACAATGCGGGAGGTCCACGGTACGAACTCTGCATAGGACAAGATATTAATTCGGTGACTGGAAACACTTTTTGTACCCGACTCTCTTCGGGGCTGGAGAAGGTCTTGGCGGCGAAGGGAAAAGAGACGGACACCACCCTTCACATGCCGTGCCACTTGTATCAGTGCGGCCGTACATCCACTGCCCCTACGTACGGCCAACATACCGGCAAGGGACGTATATTACCTCTTTCCTTTTTTACCAAGCTATTTATTTAGGTCCCTATTGAAGTTGTAATGGTTTCTATATGGTACACTAAATCCCTTAGTTCGCCAAAAGTTAAATAATTACAATATACATGGTAAAGAATAAACGTGTTATAAAATTGTGCTTTCTTCTAAAACGACGAAGCAAAACAAAGATTGACGCCATTGTGGCTTAAAATGAAGGCTTTCCTACAACAAATGTGAGTAGCTTCTCCCTTTTAAATTTAATTTGCATGAAGTTCTAACATAGCTTTATGAATTAAGGCGCATCAACATATATGTTGTTGAAATAATAAGAAAGATACACTTAACACAGAAAAACCCCGCAATTTATAGAGCCACCTTTGGGCAAATAACATTTTCGTCGCTAAATAAAATCTGCCATAGGCTATCAATTTTTGCTAGAGCTTACTTGTGTAAAATTCGTTAAAAGATTTATTTTAAGTGAATTCTAATTAGATTCCTCCAAAAGTCATGCCGTAAGACCAATGAACAGATTCGTTGTTCAATATTTGGCTTTCCTGCTTGATGTCATATACAGAGCTTAGTGCTAGAAAATATTGTGGAAAGTTATGTACTTCGGATTTAATTCATAAAACCTCAGGTTACAATTAAGAATGATTGATCTGAAACCTTTTGAA
>JAUMTS010037798.1:0-11146 GCA_032273385.1 Ophiopholis aculeata | reverse complement strand
GGTTGTATGAAATGTGTTTATACTCATGCAAATCGTATTAACGGCAATTTTTTTACTTATCAGAGCTGTCTGGTGTTATTTAGTTAGTTTTAGTATTTTATAAAAGCTGTAGGTAAGAACTGAATATTCTACCATACAGTACTCCCGGTCGAACCCACTTATCTTCATTGCGCTATGCTTACTTATGTGTTTTCTTCTCTAGCACAGCCCTGCCGGTGATAAACAGTTCAAGCAAATCTTGTGTATTTTGAATAATTTAAACTTAACTTTATTTAACATTGTCTCTGATTATTTATCAAGTGTTGACAGAGCAATGCCACACGTGTTGCGCACCCTAGAAAATCTTAATGCTGCCCAGCCGTTTACCTTTCTTTGCATATATATATATACGACGATTGAGCTAAAAAGAGCGGATGTTGATACAATGTGCATTACTGATATCTACTTTATAGTACTAAATAACAACCACGTTCGTATAATTTCTGTCAATTTATTACACACATTGCTTTGCTATAATTTAGTTAACAAACATACACACCAAATAACGCCTTAAGCAAAACATTAACAGCGATTAAACGTTTCTAAATTCCGTTGCTAAACGTTAATGTACCTTTCAGGACTACATTGACTGACATTTTAGGTCAATTTGGACACTGCGGAAACATTATTTTCAACCACCCTGACCTTTTGCTAGGACATTAAACATTTATTTAAATAATGTGTACGGTTATGACTTAGTTGTTCTGTTCTTAAACTTAGATTTCGTCGGGGAAATGTACACCAAAGCCACATGTTGAGATTGGCATACTTTTAATTGAAAAGATGCTTACAATTACCTTTTAAAATCGAGGGATACAAATAACAGAAACTTAGATAATTATGCTATTAACACGCTTAACGGGATATCATATCACGTCTGTGACATTCTGTTAAATGTCATTCGAATCACTGCAATCATAATTGATAATATAATAGATAAGGTATTTATGCTACACCTTTTACACCGAACCGCATTTTTGGAATTGTAGTGCGAGTTTTGTTTAATACTATAGAAGATAATTGTTCAGGCGTTGCAATGTGAACTCTTTGAACGCAAGATTAATTTTACTTCATCGTATCAGAATTTGATCAGTAATACGAAAGTGAAAGCTATTATTGTCTTGAAGGACTGAGTAATTCTCATTTATCAAGTGTAAACCATAGAATATAATTGATTACCATGACGATAAAGGTTTGTAACGTCATTCTATTCTAAAGGATGTTGCAGGTGATTCGTTACATTGCTCGTTACATTACGTATCAATAGTATGGTTTTTGAGTTGATATGCGTAAGCCTGTTTGAATTACAGCAGCATAACAATGTTGCAGGTGGTGATTCGTTACATTACTTGTTACATTACCTAGCAATTGCGTGGTTTTTGAGTTGGTATGCGTGAGCCTGTTCGAATTACAGCATCATACCAGAAGATTAACTCAATACCGGTAAAAAGATACTGATGTTAAACTAAGCAACATCTTCTGTTGGAATTTGTCCAGTTCTCACAGTAGTATTATGTCTGCCAGCTTATTTAGGCTTATACTTAATTCGACGACAACTCAACGCCTTCATAATTGAATGGATGTGACGTAATTTGTGTTGAAAAGTTGTAAACTGTCAAAATAATAAACTTGTAAGTAGTAGCCCTTGTTCATGGCTTCTATTCTCATCATATTAGTTGGTCTGCCATCACCCCTTAAGTTCTTGGTTGACCATTTCCATGATCACGGAAATCTCATAAATCATTCGCCTTGAAGTTTTAAGTACAGAGCAACCTATGCAGACCTCGTGAAGGGTTATGGTGCCATGTCTAATTACCCCTCTGGCTCTAGATGTTGTTTGCAGCGATGTTAAATATGTAGCGTAAATGATTTACATTTTGATTTATAGTGAAGTCAGTAGTGTTATAAACATTTTATATAATAAATATTTTACGTTGATATTTTCTTTGCTTATAGAGCAAGCACGGGATGGGGGAAAATAATCATGTTGATAATGATTTGATTTGTTGTCAAATCTGTCAAATTGGGGGTAATTAGGGCTCAATATTTTGACAAATTACAATCCTATTGGGGGTGATCAGATCTCCACCAGGAACTCTAGTTCTATCGGGCTCCGCCGTCGCAGGTTGAAACTTTTGCGATCAGTCGGGGGACAGCTATTCGAGGAACGGGGTTAGTTCTAGTAAGTAAGTAAACAGTGGTGCTTTTCTGTGTTGGCGTACAGTCTCCTGATTTCTGGTATTCGATGTGTAAAACATTCCCAATTCACAATGCAAATTACTAAACATTCACAATAGCTTAAATTAAATATGTAAAGTATGTCGTTATACTCTTTGGGATTGTTTGCAACCTGATTTACTTTTAATATCACACCTTATGGGGTTACTATAACCAGCTTTATACGATGCTGTATGTAAACATTTCCTTTGTGTCAGATGGTGTATAAGGTCATATCGTTGAATGTGTGAAATATTACACATTATTCCTAATATGTACGTGTCCACGCTTAAAATAAAGGTTGCCTCGACTGAAATGTCAGAATAATACTTCCATCAAAAAGTTCCATGTAATTTTATATTGCTTCGATATCTAATGTATTAAACACATCACAAATAACAAGCTACTACGTTCACGTTCTTGTTATTTGTCCCTGTATTTTGATGTTTTCCTTACTGGTATGATAATAGGACTTCTCAGTTTCTAGCACAGTACGATTTATTTCACCGATGTAAGATCATTGACAATACCGCATAATACTGCGTCCTATGGCTACATGTTTCAGAGACTGGATATCCGAGGACGCTCTTTCTTGATCTACGAATATATATAATCATTGGTCCGGGACCGTTTATAATAAGCTAAGATCTCTCAAACTGAAGGGAGCAAGACCCTATATTTTGAGGGACTTTCACATTCGTTACACTAACAGAAAGTCCACAGAACATTTTTAATTAGAACTTGGTGTCTACTGGACTGCTCTTACAATGTAAGGTCATTTAACTGTGAAACTTAAAACTCGGAGTCCGTCGGACAATTTAAGGTACGGACTTAGTCATTCTTGACACTAGCTTGTTATAAAAAGCAAGTGATAACTAAAAGTTTAATTTGTTTTAAAAATTATCATAATGTACCAATACCACTGCTGTTGAGTAACATTCAAGTCCCAACAGTATGGTACATATAATAGAGTATGAGTTCTATTGTGTGTCACTCTAATATAAATTTTATCCTGTTTCAGCCCCCTTTCAGTAGATTTTACCATGATGTTGATTAGAAATAAGAACCAGATACCCACTCTCGTTAAGGCCGTGATCAATTTACTTGATTATTTCTATTTATTTATTTGTCAAGTGGAAATTGAGCACCATGAACAAGTTGTACTACGATGTTGTTGCTCTATAAAGTTTGCAGACATTAAAATAGTTCATTCTCCGATAAGTTTGATAAACTTGAAACCGGTGCAGGTGATTTTTTCATTTTGCCTACAATATCTCTTAATTCGACATCAATGCTTTCGACATCAATGCTTTCGAAAAGCGAAAGACATTTGTGTATGTATCTAATGACCGTTTTGTATTTAATTTTGAGATAAGTTCCTCTTAATTAAAGATTATATTTAAAGAGTGAGTTAATTGAAATAGGACTGTAGGTAGTAAAATTGCATTTGTGTAAGTAAATTGTCAGCAGACATAGTGTTTCTTCAGAGAAAAATATTGTGTTCAAAAGCGTGAAAGAATAAGTAAATAAAACCAATCACTTATTGCGAGTTGTGTGCGCGAACTGTGATGATGAATCTATTTTATTTCCTGTCCACCATAGCCGCCTGGAATCCAGATGCCTCTAGTCCAGTATCGGGCTTGCAGGTCTCCTGTATTCATGTTTTGAGATCCAGCGGATCAGTATTAATACTGGCTCATGCTTACTGTTTTAACAGTTGCCTGGGAATCGGATGTTCCTTTATCTAATGTCTATAAGATCAATAAACATATCTAAAGTGAAAAGTCTCGCATATTTGACACCTGTATAATATTATACATTTCTATTGCCACAGCAGTCCATATTTATAATTATCTGAAAATATTTCTGCTTCTCACTTCAATCAGACATGCAGATTAAGTCTGACGCACCAATCGACTTCCCATGGTATGAAATTCTAACCAATGCATGTACACTTCATTTTGAGCATAGAGAGAGGATTTGAAAACGTCACCCTGCACATTATTCAATAACTGCGTTGTACAAAGTTGTTAAATAGGTATGTATTCAATTGTGTAAGACTTATTCGTATGCGTATTGTCCAAATCAAAACCAAGAATAGTTACTTAAGAATAATCGTAAATATCGCCATTATGAACACGCCGATATTATTTATTTTAATTTTACAATGTTCAAATTTATAATTTTTTAGAATGTTGTGGAAGTCTCAATCAAGATGCTTATCGCTGTTCTGATTCTTATTGTTTTGTCTACCGATTATTTATTGATTTACATGTCGGCTTACAATGATACTAATCGTGAATCACAATTCAGAACACGCAACACGCAACTCGTATAATTATGTTTATTGTTACTACTCCCAATGTTAGAAGTATGCTTAATAGTGCTGCAAGCGTAAGTCTCTAATATCCTTAGCAGAGGAATTCATACACAAAAATCGTTAAAGAAATGATCTTGAATACATTAGCCACATACACACATTAATATTATATATTAATCAAAATGTCCCAAAACAACTCTGCAGGTTTGTTGATATTTTCATTTAGGGCATAATAATTCAGACATCTTGTCAGATTGTAACTATTCTATCAATCTCTTCTGTTTTGTTCGCAATGTTTATAAAATAACGTGGACTTAAGTAACGCCTTTCAGAATGCACAATGCAATCTGACACCTTTTTTCGTGTCTTAAAAAACCCCGACAAAGCAACAGTAACAGTTCAAATATAAATCATGCTGTGTTAATTTACATATGCATACGAAATACATCTGAGGTGGGGGGGGGGGCATTTACTGAAGGGAATAGAGGGTATGTCTGTTGGCAGTCGCAAAATTAGCAGCCGGAGAAACGCAGATAACTTCATCTAGCCATTAATGCATCTGTCAGATATAAACGATCTACATATCAAAGTAAAGCTCAAAGTGAGGCACTGGGTCTGACATTGAATGTAAACAAGACCAATATAATGACAGTTAGTGATGATGACTAAGAACAAAAATTGCCGGTTATTGATACAGAAGTACGTAGAACAGTTTATCCAGTTTAAATTCCTTGGATAACTGGTCAATAATGGCAACTATGTGACCTATGTGGGTTTAACCTTCATGTAAATCTGCACGAAATATTGCTTAGGGTTAGGGTTAGGGTTAGGGTTAGGGTTTGGGTTAGGGTTAGGGTTAGGGTATCATATATCATGTATCATATACATGATATGTCGTGCAGAGATTTACATGAAGGATACACTACTATGTGAGGATCAGAAGACGCTTCGCAATGACCAAGTCTGTTACATGTTCGGCCTTAGAACGATCTGGGCAGAGAGAGGTGTTAGTAAGTTCGCCTTTTTTCAGAACTCTTTTTACCCGTAGCCACTTATGTAAAAAATATTCTCGTTCAATCTCCATTTGAAATAACAATATTTATAAAAAGGTGATATACAACCTTGACAATATTAATTCTAAAAACACCTATTTGTTGTATGGCTACACAAATTGATCTTTAAATCTCATACTATTTAAACGTTGAAGTACAAACTAAAATATATTAGCTAAACAATATTTGAGGGTTATTGTAAAATTTATGTGAGGATTATTTATGGTAAGGTTTTGAATGATCAAAACACCTATCTAGTGGCTTTTACCTACTCCGGCATTTTATAAAACACCGTGTTCTAGCAAACCTTCCTTGTGATAATTAGCTAATACTAAAAACAGCATGATGTGATTTCTTTTAAACAATATACACAATGTGTGTTTTGACAAAAGAATTGATCTGTTGTATTAAACAAAACAAAAGCACAGCGACAGACATTAGTGCTTCAGCCAATATATCACTATTCTTAAAATTGATGTGTTTTTGTTGTTTCTTATCCCTGATTTTGGATGTACTAAAGGGCATTTGAAAAACACATACTTCTTTATTAAAAAAGCAAGTCGTGGCGGATTAGCACATTAGTCTGGATTTTACTGTCAGTTAAATATTGCATGAATTAAGAACACTTTAAAACACACAACCCATTAACCTGTCGTCTCTATTGTTTACTGTTACCGAGTATTGACAAGACAATGGCAATAGCCCTGCGTGAAATAACGTGATTCTATTATAAAAATAGACATCTAATGTAATCTTCACTTGACAACTTTAACGTTTGATGAAATACGTTAGCTAACCATTTCGTCATTGACGCAGTATCGAGGGAAGTGGGGCAAATACGTCTTACGTGAACTGGGCATAATATGTACGCTAATGAACATTTTTTCGCTGTTTCCACTTACGTCATTTTCCTTTGAAATTTGTTGTTATCTGCAACACGCGTCGAACACGTGTATCTAATTAAAAGTAATAATTATCACAATCAAATTATCAAGACATATCTTAGGATGTCACAGAAAGAACTGTATCCACCGACACGTTAAATGATGCTGTTTTATTTCCGACTTGAAAACATGTTTATATGGCATAACCTGTAATTAAAATAGCTTAAATAATAGTTGATGAATTATGAAAACTGACTAAACCGATCTAGGATTATCTCGATTTGAGAGGTTAAGGACTGCCGGATTTGATCATCATCGCCTGCTTAATTAAATTTCAGGTCTGCTTTAGGAAGTTATTAACTTATTGTCTTGGAACTAATACCTAGCTCACGTCGTGAGAAAAAATCCATAAGTACAAAAAAAATATATATGTTTTCACTATTTGCCTGAGAATAACAACTTTGAAATACGCTATACACTGGCTCTAATGAGCAAAATTTCCTTAAAAGTTCTAAAGTAGACTTAATGGTATTCTAGACATGCTGGTTATTAATAAAGAAAGATAATTCACCCATAGCCTCATAGAAAAGACAAATCGCTTCAAAACTGGCACGGTATGTTAAAGACATTGATTAATGCTGAGACTAAGTACCTACAAAACAATGTTGTTACCAACCACCCTGACGTATTTATGCACAATAACACAAAAGTAAGTTATGCAGCATTATTGAACTGTATTATTGAAAAAAAGTTTAGTGTGGGTTAACATGATTCACATCACTACTAATAGGTAATCTGAGCTTACAGTTTCGTCACAGTGAAAGTACCCCAAGCAAGCGTTGATCACATAATACTGACGAGGAGTAACCTTACACCATAAGTACCTTACGACCCTCCGTTGATAGGTAGTACCTTGTGTTTTTTCGTTGAACCTTAATGTAACTTTACCTTAATACATACAAGAATATATTGAAACTGTATCTGAGAAGATCGTGGTAAGCCTTAAAGCAATGATGTTCAATGTTCTATGTATGCGATATGAATTGTCTATTTCTGGCAACTTTGTTAGTTAATGCTGTGTTTCTTATGTTTGCGAAGCCACAGTGAAGTTTGTTGACCACTTTGTGGTATGGAGATTAATTTTAAATTTGTGACACGCCGTTTATAGAGTCAAATTCTTTTGAAAGGTTTCAAAATAAATTTGTCAATGGTTGATTATATTTTATACTAAGGAATTTAAATTATCCAGCAGTGCTGTTTTAATAAATAAAGAACACCGCTATTTAGAAATAACATAAGCATTGAGGTCGCATCGCAAAGTAGAACAATTAATACATAACAAGCATCAATAGATAGACCCTAAACAAATCTAGGGTTTTCAGCCTCTGCCAGGACCCGATGCTGGAGCTCCTTATTACTAGACAGGAGCTCAAACCATTAGACACACAGGATTCATGATAAAACAGGGCTTCGAACAATACAGTCATTGTCATTACCTAAATGGTACTCAATCACCTCCTTTTATATTATGATGAGAGCACACCTCGTAGGTTGTCTGTTCGCATATTTACCTGTTTAACTGTAAGAGTTGTGAATATCTTGCATGCTATTTAAAAAAATGAAATAATAGGCCAAAGTGCTTTACTAGTTTCCAAAACGCTTCCATGTTATTACAGAGCAGGTTTCTAGGTTGTTATAATATTTTGGTTGTCCCACTAATATCTTAGGTATAAAGAAAGGTCAAGCTTGAACCAATTGATGGTCAAACAGATCCGTCTAGACGGAATTAAAGTGATGTCTCTAAAAACAATTTGGCAACTCTATCATCATCAGTGTGCAATTGTTTCTTGAAATGTTTAAATAACCTAGTACACACCATAATTCATGGTCTGCAGTTATTGACATTGGATTTCTATATAGTGTGCAAATGATTGTATTTATTAATCACTCTTAACTCTGTTAAAATTGTACCGTCTCTATTCGAAATAAAGATTCAACATAAACTGTCACTAAGATTTAAGTTGTGCGAAATCCACCGATTTCCAATGTTCCCATTCATTAAGTAAATTGTTATCCACGAAACGAGGTTAATGACAGAACATATAGAAGCAGTTATGCCAGTTTCCCATTTCAAGGCTGTAGACGATCCAACCTTCTACATTATGTTCATTCACCATTGACATTATCATTCATCGAAGCAGTGGCAGGTGATTTGTTATTTTGACTTAACAAATGTGCGGCAATACTTAACTATTTATTAACAGGGCGATTTACCACACACACATTGTCGTCTTGTGCAAAGATTTCGTTAATATGTTTAGTAAGTAAATAAATAAATTGATATCTTTGGGATTGTTTCATTAACCATTTAAATCTAGTATAATATTTAAATGAAAACTTGACAATTAAACAAAGATAAAGACTTTTCAATAAATACCTTCAGTACGTGGTCTGTGACTGTACTTCAATATATCTAATTTGGTATAACTGACAGGTATGTTCGTATAATTGTGTGTTCTCTCAATACACCATATACAGGATAGTATTACATAGCTAAAATAAGCTAATTGTTTTTTTAAAACAAATCTACAAAACGAATGGATGCCTATTTTATAACAATGGTAATGTATATGATTTAAAAGTATAACAAACACCGCAATCTTAAATTGCCAATGCCCGCTTTTAAAAAGAAAGTCAATGATTTTTCAGCGCGAAAACTGTTAAATTAATTCGGACACTAGAGAGTAGATAGGCAATGATATTGTTACTTAGCACAAGGACATGAAAACGGCGAAGTTAACGCACATTTACGAATTGCAAAGGCCTTAGTATGTCATTTCCTTCTCTTCCCAAAAATGTGTGCAGTGACGCAAGTGTTTCAACTGAAACATTTTTACAGGAAATATAATATAAATGCACATACTGTGAATATGATAATTTGGTCATTCTGAGGCTTGTGTATTCATGGAAGAAAATAGGTTACCCTTTTGATGATTAGGTACTAAAATATTTTTTTTTTAGATATTGGACGATAAAGGTTGCAAATGGTCAGATGCGCCATTTATTTAATCATTCCATTCACCAATACGTTACTCGTTACTTGATTGCGGTGCAGATGATTGGTAACATGACCCGAAGTAAACTTAACACGACAACAATTTATTTAGAAAGCAATTGCAATTGTATTTGAATTGGTATTGTGTGACTCTGTTTGAATTACATCAGTATATTGATAGAGTAAATATAAAGAGGTACAGTGACATTTAAGTAAAACTTTGAATTTCAACATCTTCTGTGATTAATAATTGCTAGTATTCAAGGTAGTACGTGGTCTGATTACATAACACGACCAAAACTCCTTGCCTATTAAGATAGTTAAAATATATTTCATTTGTTTTAGATCGAGTTTTATCTGTCAGATTGATCGACGAAACAAACTGAAGTAAATAAACAACGCTATTTTTACGTAGTGTTAAGTGTTGGCGTATAGTCTCTAAAGTTTAGATTCCCGATGGTTGTATTGTAAATATTTCCATTCACAATATACATTTATCCAAATCACAATATAAATTAACCTTACACCAAACAAACCAGGAAGCTATGTCGCTATACTCTTTGGGATTATTTGCGACCTAATTGACCTTTAATTCTACACCTCTGTTAGGTTATCATAACCTGCTTTACACGATGGTGTAGTAAACAATTCTGTTTTGTAAGATGATGTTCAAATATAACAGTCATAGCATAACGAGAGTGGAATAATCCAAATTATTTGTAATGTGTACGTATTCACGCATTGACGAAAGGTTGCCTGGATTGAGATGGAATAATAATAAATTATTACGAAAGGCGATGTATTATTGTTTCGGAGTTTGTAGGATATACTTTGCCCGCCATATTTTATCGGCCCTATGAAATGATAACTAACTCAAAATAAGTGTGCTATAGCCTCGAAAAGTGTGTGAATTATAAAACAGTCAATCAATTTAAAGTTACTCAGGATATAAAAAAACAGTAAAACAAATTATGGTCTCTTAAATCGGAATGGGCAAGGATAAGATGTTATAAGTTACCTTATACTGTTTTCCTAAAAAAAGACAGCAATGTTGACAAGTATCATCCAAAATTGTTTTTTATCTTTAATAACACAAGACAATTTCACCCTTAGCGAACAATTAGAACTATACTTGAAAATGAGGGAGAGTTTACACTTGCTGAACAATTGGTACCTAAATAAACTATTCCTCTGCTATAAACTATGTTGTAAGTGTATCTCTTAGATAATTAAATCTGGTAATTAAATTTGTAAAAATGTAATTATCTTAAATGCTATAATACAAATCGGATCATTATTGACATTACGTACTTTTTTCTTAAGGTTGGTGTAAACCCATCATTTTTGGACAATTTTGTTCTTGCTATAACTCCGCAACCGCTCATCGAACTAATATAAAAGTACACATTTTCAGAACGGCATTGACTAGCTAAACACACTGATGACGTCATATGACGTCATAAAACCACGGTTTGAGAGAAAATTATCAAAAACTATAGTTTCAGGCCATACATTTCTTGGAAAGCTTAACTAAGATTTGGTTAGTTATTGTTTTGATTTTTTTCACTTTATGGAATCT
>JAUMTS010037797.1:0-17535 GCA_032273385.1 Ophiopholis aculeata | reverse complement strand
TTTGTATTTAAAGCCAGTTTTGTATTGGATAGACCGTATGCATTATGACGTCAGTGGCGCGAATGTTTACCCCAGCCGTCACTTGGCAAACGCGCCTCGCGCAATATGCATTTAACTTAGCTCGGAGGTAAACATTTCCGGCGCCATGTTAGAGGGCAACTTTCTGTTGCAGGCGCCATGTACTAGGGCAACTTTCGCGCCACAGACGTCTTAATGCATACGCTCTATTGTTCCAAGTATAACGTAAGCTTAAAAATGGTTTTGAATTGAAATTGTTTTAAACAAAACTTATTTCAAATCTCAATATGAAATAGTGTTGAACCAAAGCAATATAGGTTTTTGATCACACAGTTAACTGATGCTATGCTGTCCCTTCTTTTTCATTTTTTCATCCCCCTGGTTTGGAAAATAGAAGGGGGATTATGTGATAGTAGTGGATGACTCACAAACCAGTCAAGCGATTTTGCTGAAACTTGGTGTACAGGTTCATCATTTTTTTATTTCAAGTTTTTTTCTTAATTTGTTTTCTTTCTTTTTTTCTAATTTGTTTGATTTTCTAATTTTTTTTAATTTTTTTTAATTTTTTTATTAATTTTTTTAAAATTAATTTTTAATTTTTTAATTTTTTTCATTTACATTTTTTTAAATAATTGTTGGATAATTTTGAATACTTTAATATGGTTTAGATAAGAGTTATAGCTGAAACAAATAATGAGTTTACTTAACATCTTCAATCTACATACTTCACAAACAGCGATAACAGTGGCGGTCCGGGGTCCAAGGTGTAACATTGTTGTGTTTTGAGTCATGTTTATCATTTGGTGGTAATTTGAGGGTAGGCCCTTTTTTTGGTGAAGAGATTTAATACTTTCCTGATTGCGCGGCCAGGGGGATTGAGTGGTTCCAAGAACCAGTATTTTAATATCTTGTCTTAAGGAAAAAGCTAGCTGTGCAGTGAATACCATTAAATTTTGGGATTCAGGTTTTAATGCATAATTTCATATCTATAAACGAACGGAAATATCATGTGCATTTAGCAGAAGTTGAGAATTTGACTCACAATCCCGATGAGGGTACTCTTATACGCCTCAATGTGCGTTATTATGTGCCTCAAGAGTTTTAAAAAATGGTGGGCTTTGCAACTGCTTTTGATGCTAAGCTCTCTGGAACTAAAATTGCTGAAACCTAGTGCATTGGAACTGCAAATATACTAGTTTATGCCATTTGTAGGCTGGGAATCTGAGAAATATTACATTTTGATGCTGATTTGAAGCCTCTTTTGTTAAAAAAAACCTAAAACAAGTTTGAAAATGTAAGTGAGGTCTCTGAAGCTGAAGAAGCGCTTGAAATAGTGGGTCTCCAGAGCAAAAAGAAAATGGCCTGAAAAAGGGGGTCTTGAGTTAGGTTCATAATTGTACTACCCAATGTGAGCCCCCCCCCCCCCCTGCAATAATACAATCACTCTTCAAAAAAGCCAGAGGTATACAAATTCTGCAGGGATGCCTGTTCCAATTCCAGTCTATAATATTGATTCTGAGATATATAATAAGATTCTCTTGTGTCCAAAATAGTCCAAATTACTTGAGGGGTAAGATCTAAAAACAAAACAACAACCAAATAATGGGTGGATGGGTCATATTATGTTTTGGGACACAGGGGTATTTACAAAAATAGAAGTGTTCCATTTTCTCTGCACTCAACTGTACACCAGAGAAGATGGGAACCAAATGCAATCTGTTTAAAATTGTAGGAAACTCCATGTTCTCTTCTTTTGTTCAAGCCGTATATTTTGCATTATTATTTTGTTTTGAACCGTTTTGCTTTCTGCTTAAAAATTGTGTGATTTCCTCTCTGGATAAATAAATATAGAAATTAAGACTTCTTTAAAGACGGTAGCTTTATCGATAAACTAGCACTGCTTTCCATGAGGGCCCTCTGAAATAATAGCCAGAAACAGATGCAGTTTGAGATGCAAGAGGAAAACCGGAGAGCACAGAGAAAAACCTGCGGAAGTTTGGTTGGGAACTAATTGCACATACAGCGCTGGGACTGAGAATCGAACCCGGGTCTCAGGGGTGCAAATCTTGGGAAGAACCGCTAAGCTACCTGCTTCCCTGGGATGAAAGACATATATAAAAGAAAGGTATATACTTTTGCTTTTGTGTAGAGCTCTTGGCTGAAACTACAAAAATTGAAAATAAATGTAGGGTGACAATCATTTGACATACATTTGATACCCTTTTACCTAAAATACTTCACCTAATCAGGTCCCATGCAGGAACTGTCTTTTGCTCAAAAGGTACCCTTTGACTGTATTTTGTTTTGTTGTTGATGATTTCAAGTATTAATTGAGTGCCCCTTCCCTCTTCCGCTGTCATTCTGTAGAAAGGAGTGGCGGTGTATTTATCAAGTAGGGTGTCAGAAACCTTCTTGTTGCTGGTATTTAAATGACATTTACTATTAAAACCTTTGATTATAAGGATTCCTAGATTTTTCTGAATTTTTAAAGACAATAGACAAATTAATTAGCATGTCTACAATAAATTGCTTATCTCTCCATACCCTTATGTTTGTGGACTAGACTACAATATACCAGTATCAAAGCCTGACAGATGGGGTTTATAAATGAGACAGAATACGCCATATGGCTCATCTAGTCATGCTAATTTGCAGTCTCATTGAAGCAATAATTGGGATTTCATTGCATTGGATAATTATTATCAAAGAAGAATAACATAATTGACTCTGATAAGAGAAAGGAAAATAGAGGGTGTTGTCTTTGCTAATAAGGATAATTATGACTCACTTTACTATTTGAACAGAGGGTTCATCTCAGTCCCGTTATTTTGAGAGTCATGAAATAGGATATAGTGATAGGATTGAAATGTGTATGTTTAACAGAAGAGCTAACTGGGCCCTTAGTGAGATGTTCTCTTTAGTCTCAAATTTGAGGGCACTCACAATTTTTTTGGGTCCAAATTTACTCCCATTTATATTTACTGACTATTCAACTATTTTGCAAACAATCATATGAACTATATAAAACACATGAATGTGTGTGTGAGACTTATGTTTGTTAAAACAAAGGTGTGCAGTTAATTGGTGCTCAAGTCTGTCTGTGTTTTTAACTGTTTTTTACATATTTATAAATCAATTGACATATTCCACTTAAATATAAATATTCTTTTGTGTGATCACAGTTAAAGTATTGTTGAAAACTATGGGAAAACATGGCCAGACCACATTTTTTCCTTTAAACAAGCTCATGGACCTATTTCAACTAATGCAATGCAGAATTCACTACAAATTCATCACAACATTTGCGGATTATGGTGTTAATGGTATATAGGTTAAGCATGATAAGTGCAAAGCTTATTTGCACTGCATAGATATTTGATGTGATAACAAACTTAAAACTGTATGAATGCCCCAGTTTGTGTTATTTCGCCAAATTGTGCTCAAATTACATGAATTTGATGGCACATGGGAGAACTGAAAAGGCTGCAGCAACAGTCGCAATCTAGAAGTGTGTAGATTTTAATTAGAATGGGATTTGCAAACTAACGTTAATACTAATTACATATTGAGAGGTATCTGAAATCCTTTTTTTTTTGTCAGAATCAACTAATCGGTACAAACATCAATTGTCGATCAATCAATCAATCTCAATATGAATAATCAATTAATCAATCAAAATTCATAAGTAAATACAATATATCTTTTTATCAATTCTCCAAATTTCATTTACTGCAAAATGTAGGTCCTAATTTTATATTCATCTGGATAACAGACTCGGAACTTAAGATTTTTTTTTCTCATTTCATGTAGTGCGTATGTAAATGCCTGTGTAAATATGCTGTATTTGAATTTCATCAAATAAATATGATATATTGGGATTTTTCAATTTCATTATTCAACCACTTAAAAATTGAAATTAGTTTTTTGCACACACAAAAAAATATATATTATATCACAGCTACTAAACAAATAATAATTCATCATATTTCTACCTTAATCAAAAATGAAAAACAATTTTCAATCGAGATATCTGCATAATCAATATTCAGTATCAGCAACATTCAATAATGATCACCCGCCATATTTATTGCGATAAAACAAGATGCCCTGATTTAAATTGGAGAAGAATATAAACTATCAAAAGTAAAGTCAATCCAGTGAAATAGATTAAATCTTCCCTCAAAACTTAAAGCCTGACACTGATCTTTTAATCCAATTGACAGAGTTTTATTTCGTAAAGAATTCAAAATTGATTGAAAGTGCGTTGAATGTGATTGAAGATGGATTTAGGATATGTCTGCAGGACGTTATCGTCAGTGTTGCCAATGCCGCGGTTTACACGCCCAATTGGGCTACTTTGAATATACATGCCGCGGGTAAAAAGAGTCTACTCTGGGATGTGAAAAATTGGGCTACTTTGGTGAACAACTGCCCGTGGCAGCTTTTCTACACATTTGGGAGATTTATTGCCTTTTCAGTGTTTAACAGCGTTTTAACCCAATTTACGGGGATTAAAACATCCAATGGAGCAATCAATATCGAATATCAACGATTTGAGGAAGTCTGTAATCTTTTTGTTTTCCCGCCCAATTGGATGATTCTAGTAATGTTATTGCCTAAGCACCCAAAAGTGGGAAATTAGGTGCATTTTAACATGAATCAAAATTGGGCTACTTCAAAGACATTTGCCTCATCAGGAGGTCGATTTGCTGCGGTTTGGCACTCTGAAGTTTTGGCAACACTAGTTATCGTACTAGTGAAGAAACATAGAGCTAGTATAAGACAACCCGGAGGGAACTACATGTTGTAACTTGCAATTCACATTGTATTTGACAATCATTTTTGTATTTGAAGCCAGTTTTGAGGGAACCCTAGCACTGAGGATGAATCTGTTAACACATGTTTCACTGGAGAACAAGTTCAGATTTATGTAATTAGAGTTAATAATGCTCAATTTAACGATAAAACAAAAGTCTATATTGTTGTATTTGAAGCCAGTTTTGAGGAAACCCTTAGCACGATGGAGGAATTTGTGGACACATGTTTCACCATGAGAACAAGTTCAGATTTATGTAATCAGGGTTAATAATGCTAAATTTTGTAACTTTGTAAGAAAAAAAAAAGTCCATATTTGAATTGTTGTGTGTTACATATTATAGAAGATACACTGTATTTAAAACAGATCAAGTTCATTTTTATTGAGGTTGTAATCAGGCATGATGTTCTACTGTTTGATTATGTTTTTAACATTGATGAACTTGCTCTGTAGTGCCTGTAATTGCTTCAGTTTAAATCATAAAGACTGTGTTTTATCTTTATAGATGGACCCTTATGGTGCAATAACAAATGAACAATATGATACTGAAAATCATTTTGATTGATGATTTGTACAAACCTTAATTTGTATGTGGAAGATGCAGTTATTTATTACATAATTCTCCTTCAAGTTTCAAATTCTCAAAATAGAAGATCGTTTATATGTAAAGGACCCTTGAAGCACTCATTTGTTCTATTTGTATCAGTTGTTGAGTTGTACCTAATTAATATGTACAAACATTGGTCTATGCCATTGCAAACTAAGCTAAACTAGGTTTTTAAAGTGGTTTAATATTTTTCAGGACCCTGAGAAAATGTCAGGGGCCTTTTAGAGGACTGTAATTCAATGTTGTGATCAAATATAAAATCTTAACCTCATTAGGCCTTCTTGAGCATTTCTAACATCACTTGAGCGTTTCACACTTAATTTTCACTAAATGTCCATATTTAGTGAAACTCCCATTGTTACTAACTTACCCACACAACCATATCCAGTAATTTTAGTGGAAAAAGAGGCACATATTTGCAATTTGAATTAATCATTCAAGGCAGTGTTTTTGGAAACAAAGCATTTTCTTTTTAAATCTTTGATTTTGATGAAGCTTTTAATTGGTTATTTTGACACACACACAAAGTTTTTGTTTTTATTTTTTATATTTGTCTGTTTATGTATTGTTTTTTCTTCTTACAGGCAACCTTGGTTATTGAACTAAAAAATTAAATAATTTTACCATATACAAAAAATAGCTGAACTTCAGGCTTTGTTTCATTTCTAAAAAGAGAAACATGATTATCAAATTTTGAAGAAGAAAAAATCTTTCCATGAAAGAAACTGTGATTTTAGCACCCTTAATTTGTATGCTCTCAATTAGGTAACAAATTGGGAGGAAGGAAATGGTGACACTATCATCCCTTTTGCAAGACTTTTAAAATGGTAAAGCTTACATATACAAAATGCATTAGCTGTTTTAGCTCTCTTCACCACAAAATACAGAGAATTTACACAGTATTTGTTAAGGATCTTTACTGCCCTAGTTACAACCTATATACTGACATTTGTTTTGAGTAAATTTGACCCAATTTCCTTTGGATAGGAAAAAAATCTCATTAGATTTAAATCCTTTGTTGTTATTATTTAATATGAAATAGAATACTCCCGATTTTAATTTAGTGCACTAAATTTAATCAAGTTTCTGTCGAAATTGAAAATGTATCATTTCATCATTATGACCTTTGTATTATTTTTTCTTCTTTCTCAAGTAAATATCAAAAATAAATTATTTGGTAGGAGGACTTGACAAACATTGTATCAGTTTAAATTGATGTTTGGAGAAAGGCAATGGATACATGACCTAATTGCTTTACTACGATGAACCCTGAAACTGCTGAAACAAAGTGTTCTACAATATGTGAAAATAAACAAACTGATTCTTTTCCAAGAAATTTTGAATATTTTTAGTGTAATTTTGCTGCTAGATCTACATTTACCAATATGATTCAAGAGTTGAATGGCTTTGTTTTAAGTATGATTTGAATCGAACAACTGTATGTATATATTCTAAGAATATAACTTCATATTCCAATACTGATTTGTAGAGATTTGATGCATGCTCTTAATAATTCATTTTTTACAGTACTAGCAGATTTGTAAATATTTGTATTATCTGGGAAAACCTCTGGATCAACACCAGACTGATTAGTTCTAATTTTATTAAACATTCTTATTCTACTTCCAAATATGGCAATGACCATTTAAAATTGAAATATATTTTGAAATTTTTTTGACTGGTCATTGTAGTCTGCACTTGCCATCATAGGCAAGGGGTTAATGATAGTTAAATATTGAAAAGACAATGTTTATAAAGGAGAGCAATCTATCATATCATTGGAAAGGCTGGATGGGTTCTGGTTTAATATGCTTTGACGTGCTGCCCTGCCGTGTGTTAACAAATTAAAATAATTTATGAACAGATTTTCGCAAAATATCACAAAACTGTCCCAAGAACCACTTGGCCCAATACAACCCTTATTTATACTCAACTTAATTTTCTTGACGATTCCAAATACGGAAAAGACAGTTTGAAATGTATTTTGTTTGGAAAAAATGTCAAATTTGACCTGTTTGCAGTGGACATCCCCAGCTTGTAGAAGGTTAAGATTGATATAGCAAGTTTCCTGTAGAGAATCTGTAGGTGTAATTGTCTTTTCTCTTTCCATGGCGTCATTATTGTTTTGACCTCACCAATTATATGCTCATTTTGCTCCTTATTATTGTTACTAATGAGAAGTTATTTGTCATTGCAAGGAATTCTAGGTGAAGAAACAGAATAGTTAAAACAATGTATGTATCATGGGGTGATTTGAGTGTTGGTTGTCATTTTAAAAATTTGAATTTTAGTTTGTGTGATTTCTTGGATGCATGGTGAAAAGACTACTGCTTTTGGAAAGGTTCCTTAATTGTTGGCAACAAATTGGCCACTACTTAACAAATTAAGATAAAAAGGTTGCAGCTATGGTTATAATAGATTGTGTACTGCAATTAAAGCATATTAGATTAAAATTGATTTGTTTAGGTAATTATTATAAGTGGAAAAACGAGAGGGCTCACTCCTTGGCCTTCAATATCATCTCCCCTTGTACATTAAACTCCAAAACATTTTTCTTGCAAACATTTTGATTTTTTTGTAAGAATTAAGATCAGATAGTTTAAAGTTATTCTCTTAATTTCTCTTCTATTGCAACCTTACATCAAGTACATAGACCAACCTGTTTTTTATCAAAACATTTTCACTTGCTATGAACATCATCCAGAATTTTCCTTACATCTAATTTTATTTCTTCATGCAGGTCTGTCATTTTCACTTAGTTTTGTATTTTTAAACTTAATTTGTTTGTTTTTCAATTCAGATCTGAGAATGGTAATTATATTCTGCGCTGATAACATGACCCACTTCTATTGTAGACGGTATTTAATTGCAAACAGCTTTATAATCAAATCAAATGAAAATTAATAGTACATGTACAAACCCATGAGACCCAACCTACATTATGGTCGTTATCATAATCATACCGGCTTTCTATACGAGTGTGTAAATCCGTAACAATCTGGTATTTCGGAAAATCCAGATCAACACGGATGTGTGTAAAACTGTAGACATGGGTTACAAGAGAGATAATCTTTTGATATGTAACTATGTGCCAGCTTTAAAATGTGAAAATAGAGACATGCCCATTTTGCTGAGCATACATCACATATGAGCATTGCGTACACATACACATACTGCCCAGCAACATGGTGCCTGTTTTGGATTTTTATATGTAATTGGTTCTGTTTTGTGATTACTATGATCTGTGGTTGGAATCATAGTTAGCGTGAGGTGCACCATTAATCCAAATGTGCTTTACAAAATACTGTAAAACACAAATATATTTGGGTTCAAATATTTTCCCAATACTAATATCTCTGATAATTTCATGATATGTTAAAGACCCAATCGCACTGGAAGGCATGTGCTCATCTGACTTGTCTTGGTCAGTAATTGTTGAGAGGTCATTAATAGCAATTTTGGACAATGGATATCAATGATGGAGTAGTACTGGCTCTGTACCCTCAGATCGCGAAATCCTCTAGCGAGTGCGGAGCACAAAGTGCCAACAAAGTGGCCAGCGAGTGCGTCAGCACCATTGCCATTTCAGAGGGTGGTAGACACAAGTTGTAAGAGCCCTAAGCAGGGGCTATGAATGGAGTATCACCAGAAATAACTACATTTATAAGAGTTATGTGACTTGTACGACTACATTTGATTGGCTACGACGCTGCCTGCAATCACCAGCCAGTAACAGGTCAATCAGAACCTGTCGTAAGTGGCCGTATCTCTAACTGCTACTTCAGCTTAAATTCACAGTTGTTAGCATCTACGATAATACTATACATAGGAAATTATTGATTTCTAAGTAATACCAAAAAAATAAATCACCAACAAAATTCAGCCTTCGCTATCTCTGTCAAGAGCCCATAGCTACTGTGGACCTTATCAGAAAGGAGGACAACAATAATAAGAGATATTCATAGATTGGTTGATTGAATTGAGTAAATTTCATTTTAACCTGATGGAGAGTAATTCAATAATAGTCACATGGGATTTGAAGGATATAGCATGATAACATCAGGTACAAATTGCTGTAGTTGGAATTAAATTTCACAGATAGGTCTACATTTTTCCCACAAAATTTCAAATGACCGAGATTTTTGTGGGTTCTTTATTTGGATAACCCTAACCTTGCTGAATCCTACAAAATCCTACAAAATGATACACAGACTAAGTCCAAATATGTCACAATCGATGGTTGCGCAATCGCCCGAGCCTATCTATACACAAGGAAATGCTGGCTTGACCAACAAACCGGCGTGGCGTGCAGCCCCTGTCCCCCGGCTAGCACGCGAGAGGTCCCGGGTTCGAGCCCCGGCCCGCGCGGGCGCGCTACGTGCGCTTTCTTTTTCCTCCCTCCCTTCTTTCTTTCTTGAGGAGATAGTCTCCGTACCACCTTCCCCACGACCACCTGATGTGGGTTAGAGTTAATACACACATTGCAATATAAATACCCACCTTTCCTATGACTTTCATTGCAAAATCTTTTCAGATTTTAATTTTGAGAATTTACTGGCCTAACAAAATTTGCACATTCATATCCATTGCTAAGATCAGGATTTCCAGCTTTGTCCAAGTGAAAACAAATCTGGACTGAGCTTAATTACCCAGCCTGTAATAGACTCCATCTAAATCTCTAGGATGTTATTGATGTCATTGGGAGTTCATTGACAGAATCTTGGCACACCAAAATGTAGGTCAAACCCATCACAACAAAGCAGCCAACATCTTGCATTGATTTACTACACTGATCTTATTCTGATCATCAGAACTCAAAACAAATCAAACTCAGCCCACTATAGCCCGAACTTGACCTAAAATTTAACTTCACCTTATAACCTCAAATTTGTAAGAGACCTCTGGGGAGAACCATTGACTGAGGGCTGCTTGTTTACACTATTCCCTTTAGTGGATATTAGCTACTGTTTGTTGGACTCCCTGAAATGACATTTTGGTGCAGATTGCTTCATGTTAACAAAAGTTCCACCAAAATTGTTTTTAGAAATAAACTGATAACTGCATAGCATTAACAATCAATTATGAAACTAGTAATTTTTTCTCTTGTATATCTCAACAACAAAATAAGTAAACCCATGTTAGTGTTTTGCAAAATTTGATCCCTTGTAGGTACTAGTAGACTAATATCATACTGACATCATTTTCACCACAAAACAATGTCTTTACATAAATAAAGCATTATGTAACTGCAATAGCAACAAACCTTCAAAGGCAATTTATCCAAATCTATTCCTTATTTGTGCATCTCAAAAAAGCATCAACCCATGTTGTGTGTTACAAGAAAACCCCACGGGGACTAGTTACACAACCTACAAGTGTTATCTTAGTTTTTCAATTTTCTTCCCATTTATTTGTAGCAATCTTCTTTTCCTGCCTGTTACCTGCCCATCCACCCACTTGTTAATGCTTTCAATCTCATTAGCTGGCCTCATTTTCTCACGTTTTTAGGTCCGTTCTGAGAGGAAAAATAGCATTCAAGTGATAGGAGGAACAATAGTGTGTCCCAACAAAAGCGGGTTGTTTGGGAAATTGTATTTTATGCTGTAAATTGTTTTGAAATGAGGTGACATAGATGCACCTGTATTTATCTTTTACTCTTGATTTTTTTTGCGAATTATGAGATATGTATGCTTAAGAATCAGTTCTATGTTGGTTCTTTGGCATTGAAGGTCACAACTCACAACACATCAAGTATATAGAAATGTTACGTGGTAATTTTGGCAGAAAATTTTCAGGACATTATTTCTTAGATGCATGACATTATTTTTGGGATGCATTATAGAGGAAGAACAGCTCTGTCAATAACATAGGGTAAACAAACTGTCACTTGGATTGCTGGGGTGTTGCTTGGAATGGAAAGTGGAAATTGCACATAAGATATTTCTCTTATTATGAAATACACTGTTCAATGTACTGAGCTAATAAGAGTCAAGTACACAATTTGCATGTTTCATGAGGTTGAAAGTTAGTTACGTCTTTTATAAATGGTTCACTACCATCATTAATAACAAAAAACAAAAACAAACATCATCTTCTTTGTCTTTGTCTTCATTATCATTGCTGTCATCATCTTCATCATCATCAGCAACAACATCTTTATCACCCTCATCATCATCATCATGAATTACAGAATTTCCTCCACTAAATCAGCAAATCATCTTCTCCATTGTGGTCATCATTAGAATCATCATTGTTATCATCATCGTCATTGTTGTCTTCGTCATTTTCTACAAAATCACCTGTATCTTACTTTATTCTATCGATAGTTGTGAGATTCAGATTTTAAAATGCAAAAAAACAAGACCATTTATGGTCTCCTTTGCAGTATGTTGAGATTTAAGCAGTGTTCCCAATAAGGTTGTATGTCCTGAAATTGGCACAGCACTTTGGAAAATTGGCCCAGCTGATTTTGTGAAAATGTGTAAAAAATATGTTTTTCTTGTTATTTGAGCCAATTTTAAGCTTAAGCTAATGTGTTTGGCACAAAACCTGTGCCAATTTTGTAAACATTTCAGAGGGAACACTGGATTTAAGCATCATGTTATCGGAGCCAGACGTGCGAACTGGACGAACAGTCTCTTTCTCATTTCTCGTTTGTTTTGAAAAACTGAACTTCAGTACTATGCCTATGTTTAGCCTTGAGTATTTTGGTGACTTAAGCAAATTGTATTTCATGACAATGTGTCATTGTAAGTGGACCATTTTGACGACATATCTCATTCGTGAATTTTGCAAAAGAGATGTAAAATTAAATACCAGCAAAACTATACATTTTACATTAAATGTATCAGTAAAATTCCCTGTTTGCAATATTAAGAGTCTATTTAAACATTAGTTATTTGCAATTCGCGAAATAAAATGTCCGCAAAAGTGTTTTACAGTATTGGACATGCCTCACTATGTGGTCCACACTGTAAGAAAAATTCAATTCTTCAAACCCAAAAATAAACTCTGACTTACCTGCGAGCTACTTGTCCTTGTTGACATTTGCCAGAGTGAAAAATGTTCCATTTTGGGCTAAAACGCATTTATTGAACAGTGTCCATTAGAGCAATGCGAGATGGAGTAGGACTTCTCAATTCAAAAAGAACTTACTTTTTTCTGGCATAATTGACTCTACTTAAAAGGAATCCTTTATTCTATATTTTTGTTTCTCCTCAACGTTAAGTATTTTTCTCTTTCCATCATTTTCCTAAACCGACCCTCTCTCTCTTATTCCCTCTGTCTTTTCCTCTCTCATGTGCATATTTTCATAGACTATATTTTGTTAAAACATTTTCAATTTGAAACAAAAGGGTTCTATATTACTGCAAGTAATGTTTTTTTGTGTCAGTACTTCAAGTTAATGCTCAGAGCATTAAGTAAAATTTGAAATAAGATGGACAAAATGTTTACCATATTGGTGTAAAATTTGCCAACTCAAGATCAAGCATTCCACATTTATCAATTGTGCATGAGTAAAAACAACAAAATGCTCATATTTTTATACTTTGTACCTTTGAATTTAACAAAATGTAATGGGACGATACAAACAGGTGTAAAGCCGCTTATGAAATCAATAATTCTGTCTAACAACAACAAGAAATTTGACGAACTGTCAAGTCTGTTGATTACACGCCACTCCCACATATTACATACAAAATGTTTTTAAAAATCCATGTTATTGTAATCAGTGTGGCCTTTGCGTTTTCTATTGCTTGTGATTAGGCCAGACTTGTCAATTTGTTGCTCATAAACAGCGGAAAAACCAAAACTAGTTGTAACATCTCAAAATGCTTTTTCACATTAGGTGACATTTTTGTGTGGCTAAATATGTTATTTTCCATGATTATTTAAAATTAAAAAAACAAAATGATTTCCAAAAACACAAATTCTGGGTCGGTTGGTCCTGCAGAAAGGGGTTCAATTTATTCATCACCTGTGTGGACAACATTCCAAAATCATTTTTGCCAGTGGTGGTGTGGTTGACTTATTTACAAAAATAAACCCTGTAGCCATTTTCCTTTGCTCTCTTTTCTTATTTTTCTTTTCATGCTACAAAAATACCACTGTATGAAATTCAATTTTCATTTTCAGATTAAAATGTGTAAAGCAAAGAGACAGGTGGTTGGGAGATGGGGTCATGCACTTTGGAGGCTTTTGAAAGAGGAAAATGACTGATGACTATCATTATCGGTTACCATGGGAACGCATCATTATTTTTTTTCTCTTTTGACTTTCCTATTAAAGAATGATCAATATCTTGATATTAGAGCTGTACTTTTTTGTGATTTTGATATTAGGAAAATTAATTTCATGTGATGCTGATGTTAAAAGATGTTTAGGAGTGAGTGATGAAAATGTAAACTGTTATTTCAATTGTTGTTTAAACTGGCTTTCAGCACTAAAATTTGACATACCTTGAATTTTCGAAATGTAGCACATTTCCTCATCAGAAGCAATCTGGCAATGTTGTGCAGATTTATTATTCTTGCATTTTTCCCTTCAAAAGTACCAATCAGAGCTATTCACTAATCTATTAATTAATTAACTAAATATGGGAGTAGATTTGAAACATAGTTAAATGGTAGCATAGCTGGTACACATTCTTAATGCATTGCTATAATGCGTTGCAACTATTGTGCGCATATATAATTAAATTACGCGTCAGGTTTGTCTAGTGCCACAAAAAATTGAACGGTAAAGCATCATTTACAACCGAGCCGCTGCGAGTTCAGTGGGCCAAGGATAATTATCAGTCAATTAATAAATAAAGCTATCATCCAATCAATGTATTAAACATCATCACACTTTTACATCAGGATCAAAATAAAACAATAGCCATACATAATTAATAACAACATATAACATAGTGTGGCATGATTAGGGCAGAAAGGTATAGGATCACAAGTCAGGACAATAAGGTTGCAGACCTTAACCATTATGAAATACAGCTACAAATTATGTCACTGATAGTACCTGATAAATTCATGATAACATTGATTGAATTTTAAACAACCTGTTGTATTGTGATGTCATGGCGATAAAATACTAATTGCAGATTTGTCTCTAATCAGTTCAGAAATTAGATTTATGAGAAAGAAATAAAATTTGAAGTAAACAGAACCCACCTAGTGCATAAAACTTTATTATCATTATCTAAAGTATCCATCAGAAAAGATACATAAACCAGTGAGATTTCTGGGTATCCACCCGTTATCTCCCAATAATTCTTTTTTCAATAAAATTTAATTTTGACAAAGATCAAATTTTGTTTTTTGTCTTGTGGCGTCTTGTTTTGTTTAGTAACGAGTAAGAAATGTTAGCCATGATTGGGAACAAAGAAAGCTTGTTAGCAAGTGTTCTCAGGTAGCTTGCACACCACTCATCCAATTATCTATACATTTCTTGTAAGAATTCCATCAGCAATGCAAGTGAAGTATAGAATGAGAGGACCTCCACTGAAACTTGTTGCAGATTCCCTAAAATATGATCTATGAGGGGTTAAGATCTCTATACACCAATCAGACAAAACCATTACTGCAGTCTTTCCTCAAATTTAAACTGCGGTGTCCCCAGATTGGGGTGGTTCACATCCTTTCATTTAAGCAGTGCATTATTTATTCCACAGTAGATGCTCTCTAATGTGCAAATCACACATTGATTGCTACAATCAAATGACCCGCACTCATTAAACAGTGGCTCCGTCAATAGAGGGCCAAATATAGTAAACGCTTGTCAGATTTGTTTATAGGTGGTTTACGAGGCCAAAATGTGGCTGGTTAATCATTCAAAGTTGGCCCTAGTATAGGGTGAGCTTTTGAATAGAAACATTAAACCCAGGTATAAAATTAATTAATGCCAATTATTTTAACCAAACTGACTCCAGGACATCTATATAATTGCTGAATCTTCTTCTGCTCTCTTCATGGCGTGCCAAAAAGATATGAGAGCAAGGCTCCTATAGATTATATTCCTTGTCCAAGACAGGAGAGAAGGATAAAATTTAACTTAATATAATGTTTTTTTTCTGATCATGCCTTGTATCGTTTTCTTTTTGGAAATGTACACTTTCATCAAGTTATTATTACTATGTAAGAGCAGAGTTAGTACTACAGAGGTCTTCTGATCATAGACACCTTTTTGAGCAGGTTGACCCCAAAATAGATTTATATAAAAAGAATGCAATACTCTTAATTTCACATAAACTGCAGTAGTTTTACTGATTTATCACATTATTGGATTCCACAATTACAGAACTAGCATTTACACAGACACAGACATAAAAAAGGCGCCTAATTACTATCTCCTCGTGGCATGCATATGGACTAAAAAATTCTGGCTGTGCTGGTGTTTCTATATGAACAGGAAACACTGATAGCAATAAAAAGCTACATTTATACATCAGTGGTGGGCAACTCAAGATGGGAGAGCTGACCTCCCTAGGGAATTGTGACAACAAGATCTTGGCGAATCCGTAATCAGTTTTTTGTATTACCATTGATCCAGATAGAATGACTATGACCTCATTCAACAAGAAACAGAAATTATTTTTTTTCTTTTTCGGTCTCTATATTACTCTTCTTGTTACATCGTATCCCATTTTCAATTTCACTTTTTTTTCCTGTTTGTGAGTATTTAGACCAGACCTTTATGAATGGATTTATATTTCTGTGGTAAAAATATTAGCATTGAATTTGCACCGGAGAATGGGTACCGAAGATTGTGGTTGATCATCTGTGGGGAGAACATAATCACTAAATGTGATGTGATTATATAAGCAAAATGAGTATGAGATCGATGTGATTGAATTTTCGCTTGTGTACTTAATTGTTTGCACTATTAAGAAAGCTACATTTTGCAGAAAAGCCCATTGAAATTTGCTAATTTGTTTCAAATACATGGGAAGTTGAAGGGTTGCAAAAACAATAGGAAACCAAACACATTATTTCCTTTATTTTGACTGTATCTCAAAATGAACATTTGTGAGTTCCAACTCATTTTGCGTGATCACAACACAAATGTTTTGATACATGCAGCAAGTCCAAACCATCAAATATTTATTTTAAAATCAGAGGAAGTTGTAAGTTTATATATCCTGGATGTTTTAAAAAAACTTGGTTTTGGTATTTAAACTTCAGTAATGAAACAAAGACCGTGAACAAAACTTGAAAAAATCAGGCCAAAGAATTTTTGTATGGAAACCGGCACAATGCGATGTGAAATCAAATAGGGCCATGTGATTGATTTGAGTGATTTTGGGCCTTCTTGTTTTAGTTATCATCAGAGAAACAATTAGATTGCTTCAAAGCAGGGACAATCGGCAAAATGCCATAAATAACAGATTTGTGTAGCACATAGCTCTGAAGAACGTTTCTGTGTGTTGTTTTTTGTTTTTATTTTGTTTGCTTACAAATCTGATATTTGATATTCACGTAATACACAGCAATAAGCAACCTACACATTTTTTTCACTTGAGTATACCCAAGTTGAGCGTTAAGAATATACTCCTATAATAGCGAAACTTGATGTGTATAATTGGAGCAGCTGTGCCTGGCCTATGAAATTAGTTTCAACTGACGAGACCTGTCAATCAAATCAAACCCAGAGCCGGAATGATGGTTTCATTGATGATTTTTGATCATCCAAGGAGACAAAAATCATCTCAGGAGACAAAAATATCAACTGCAAACAATATAATGAAGAGGATGATTTAATGAGGTTGGGTCAGGGTTCAAATCAAACCCAGAGCCTGATGGTTCATTAATGAGGTTTTGATTATCCAGGGAAAAAAAGATGAGACAAAAAATATAAACTGTAGACAATATGAAGAGGATGATTTAAGGAGCTTGAATCAAAGTTCAAATCAAACCCATACTAGTGTTATTGTTTCAGTAACAATTTTTTGATCATCCAGGAAGGGAGTTGAGACAAAAAATATAAACTGTAGAAGAATATGAAGAGGATGATATTAAGAGAGGCTGGGTCAAGGTTAATTATAATTTTTAATGAACCTGATGACTAATTGTACATAGTGGTGAAAAAAATGATGTTG
>JAUMTS010037686.1:0-11148 GCA_032273385.1 Ophiopholis aculeata | reverse complement strand
CGAAACCTATTTTGGAGTAGTTATTTAGTTTATTTTTAGATTTTAAAATAGCTCTTGTTTGACGTTTCAAATTTAAAATAAGAAAAAATAGTAATTTGACTTATATATATAGTTTAATAACCAGGCGTAATGTTCTAAAGTGCTTTTTTGTTTGACACAATTACATATAAAATTCGAAATTAGTCAATGAGAGCAGATCCTGTCAATCCTTTTTTATATTTTATAGTTACTTTAGAATCTTCCAAAAACACGTGGGTGGGAAAAGTTTTATAACACCAAACCTTTTTTTTTTAAGAGGCAGGAGCTAAACCGAAGGTCTCTAAAACAAAACATATAGCATATAACTTTGATCGTGAAACCAAATAAACCATGTCGTGCACAGACTAAAAACATGGTACCGTTAATAAAATAGGACATCATGAATTTCCATAAACGTCTCGGATCATTTGTAAGGGTGAATAGGTTATTCTTGGATAACAACCTTGTTATAATATTTAATATACCATTACTATAAAATGGGGCAAGTTACTCAGGTGAATAATGTTAAAAATAATAATTTAGGTTGAAGTGATCTTAAAATATCAACTTTTCTCACATTAACGAAGAAGAAGGCGATAAGGCGATTAGTGCAATGTTTAATAATTGTGATAATGGAAGGAAGGAAGCTCGGTACTTGAAGTTGATTGTTGACAACATGAAACAAAAGAAAAATACTTATTGACCATAATGTAGAAAATGATAGCGTTGCCGAAGTTTTCAAAGATAAATTCGCCACTATATAAGTTAATTTTCAATGTACATATATTCCTTAATGTTTTCCCCTTAAAGGCATACGAGATGTGCCGTCACCTTGCCAATGGTTCTGACAAGCATCTGGACATTCCTCGATACATCACAGACATTGGAGACATTCTACGTGAGCTTGGTCAACATGAAGACGCCATTGAATGTATGAGTAGGGGTGTGGAGTTGGAATCAGCACTAGGGATGGGCGGAGCTGTTGCTGCTTGCGGGATGCAAGAAAATATCGCATCTTCGTACTGTGAAATGGAAAGGTAAACTTATTATTTACAACTAGAAATTATTTCCGGTTTTTTTTTCTCGGAGACGAATACAAAACATTAAAAGTATTATAAAGGAAATTAGAGTTATTATATACCCACTCTACATTAATAAGATAATTTCTTCCTTTTTAATTTTGGTGTTTTGGGTCTGTTGGAGTGGGAGAAACATTAAACGATTGCCACTAGTCTCTTCTCGTAGTTTAATTCAAGTATATAGTCTTATGTACATGTTAAGAGTTTTATGAAATTATTACGCGATAAGCAATGGGCATATAATTTTACGAAGTAAAAGTAACATAGATATTTTCTTGAAACAAACAGAACAATAAAAATACGTTGAGCAAAAGCAGTGAAGCAAATTGAAACAAAATAAGAACAATAGCTAACACTAAACGTGGTAATTATAATTATTTCACAAATCTTTGTTCTTTACATTTTAGAGCTAAACTAACTACTAGCACAAGTGTATTATATTGTTTTGCAGAATTAATTTTTAATTAAATAATTGTGTATTGTTTTTAGATTCCTAATTAAGAAGAATGTGCCGCATCACGATAAAGCAGTTTAATGAAACTTGTTTGAACTTGATGATTACATAAAATATTTACAAACTACGCATAAATGTCCAGAATGCGTGTCTGTGCAAATATTATGTGATTTTATTTACTACGAAAATTATCAATGCGTTCACGAAATTCATGAACGACCAGAGTCACAGTAACCAATGCTTTAAATTCATAATGTAGTCAGTTCAAGTGTGAATCATTACCATAAAATGTGTTTTTGAATTGTTGTTCGTGATCGTTCAATTCTTGTTCAAATATTTACATATTTTTTATTATTTATTTCTAACATGTAAATTGATTGACTGCCTATCAAATAGTTTGATGTGTATAGTTACTTCATCTTTATTAATCATCGTTCTACTTAGCTTAAAACAATAAAGTATTTGCACAATTAAAAGAGGAGGTTACGCTTTGTCATTTTGATAATCAAATTAATTGATCTCACAAAAGGATTGTGAAAACAGTAATTAACGTGGTCTGTTTCAGACTAGAATGATCGTTTAAGGACTCTGGACATAATTTCAATGGCTTTAAATCATACGAATTTAACCAACGTGTTATTTTATTTGACTCTTCAAACCTGATAAATGTACTCAAGTTTATTATTTTTTTGGTTATGATTAAATACTTTCGAATCGGCAAATAAAACAAAGCGTATATATATACTCATTTACATTGAATTGCTAACTAACTATTTCGTGACAAATCTGAACGATATTATGATCTTGAAAAATCTCAAAAGGACTTCACATTTTTTGAAGTTTAATAAACTATAATATCATTCATAATCTAAGAACCAGAAAAAGAGAGGCTACCCAAATTTATTATGCAGAGATTCGAAAACCTTACTGTAATATTTACAAACAACGACTCAAGTTTCCCGCTCAAAGTTAAAATTGTATTCCGTTTTTTAAAAAGAAAAACACACTGATTCCAAAACAATTACTTTCTTACTCCTTAATTTCACACATGAGTAAGCATTACCAAATATAGTACATCAGGTATGTAAAACAATAACCGCATTCATAACTACCTACTCTTTGAATATTTAAATATTCACTCATCATTATATACATACCAGTTAACCAAAACATTACTATGATTATGATAGCCTACATAAAATATTACACTTATATTTGCACTTTATTTCCTAACTTACCGTACCCAGATTCGTAGACGCAATTCCAGTCGCAAAACAACTCATGGAGCGTCGCAAGAAACTGTCCGGACAAACTTCACCTGAAACTGCGCATGCCATCTTCATCCTGGGGTCTATCTATCTCAAGGCGCGCAACTACCAGGAGGCTAAGGCATACTTGACGGAAGCTTTGGAGATCGAGGAGGCATTATGGGGTAGGGGATTACCCCACAGTGATGACTGGCAGAACTTGAAGATGAGTATTGAGACGATGATGGTCACTTTGCAGAAGCAGTCAACGTTGACGTCTTACAGGAAACGATTTCGGGTAAGAAAGATTCAGTAAAAATAGCAAATTGTTAAATAGCAGAAACTAAAACTACCGACAATCCTAGTTGATTCAAAGTTATTATTGCGCTTGTTGAAATTTCCCGAAGTTGGAACTAATTTAGCACTGCTTGAAAGCACCTCGCAGAATAGTCTAATATTAAGCTTCTCGTTAGTTTCAGAGTTTCACTGATTTCTTTGTTGAGTACTGTAAATCAGTGAAACTCCAAAATTAACGAGAAGCTTATTATTGCACTATTCTGCAAGTTGTCTCAAGCAGTGCTAAGTTAGTTCCAACTTTAGGAAATTTCCACTAGCGCAATAATAATTTTGAATCAACTTGATTTTAATGATATGAGTTCCTCAGCCACCACAATTTTCAAACTTAAAAATTGTTCTACACCAATCTATATCATCTAGCATTTATTAGCATAATCATAACGACAAATATAAATGCTGAATGGTTTCTTCTTCAAACTGGAGGGAAAATGTCAGTTTGCGAAGAGCACACCAGTTACATTACTATAAATGTGAACATATTGGATGTTAAAACATAAATAATGATGTTAACTAATATTAATTCGATGAACATGTTGGATGTCAACAAAAGTAGTTCATGTTGTTAGGCCTAATTAATAATTCAAAATGTGTCACTTCAATATCTAAACTTGAAACACGTCAACAGGGCTAAAGTTCAAGAACTTAATATTCGATACACGTATCATTTGAAATGTATATTTAACTAACATGAAAAATGTGTAGGGGGGCTACTTATCAAAGTAAACAAGTGTCATCTTTTCGAATGCAATTATTTTTCAATCTTAAAGGGGCAAGTCCGATTTTTCAAAATCCAGTTTCCTATTTCATTTGATGGAGCATCACTCAATAGACTATAATTTGAAATTTCAGTTAAATCGGTCAAACCGTTCTGATTTACGAAGCATTTTTGTAGATTGCAGTTGCCTATACTTTACTGTGGGAAAGCTGATTTTAATGATTATGGTTAACCATAGTCATTAAAATCGGGCACGTTTTCATGTATATCTCCAAAATGGAACAATTCCAGCTGTAAAATTTCACATGGGTTATGAGAAAAATATGACTTATCTTTTGGCACCAAAACCTCACAAAGTTTGAAAAAATTGCAAAAGATCGGACTGGGCCCCTTTAATTATAGAACACATATAGTTATTTCACAGCGCTCCAGTTTATGTGCAAATTCCATCACGAGCATTCCTTATTATAATTATTAGACTACCTGTAATTTTGGATTTTACAATTAAGTGAGGGCACTATAACCTCTTTCGGTTAATAATGACAATAATAACTTAGCTCATCTTTTTCTCAATCAATGTATCAATTCGAGTTGTTTGTTTTGGGCCTCAATATTTTAGCTCCCTCCGAAAAATATCTCGGCCCAAAAACAAATACCTCAAATTTTGACACAATGACCTCAAAAAAGATGGTGCGTGTGTACTCCCAGTGTGACTACAAAGAACACAAATAAAATGGCCCTGTGTTTGCTGTAGAAACAAGTTGTATGATGATCATGCATGATCAGTGTTAATTTACATGCTTGTGATACAGGAAGTCAAAACAATATAAGAATAAGGAACTGCAGTATTTCCCCTTGCTTTGAAAGACTTCCGACCCAGGGGCAAGCTCTTACTTACACCCGTTTCCACACCTTTCAAGGGGATGAGGAGGGATCATGTGGAGATTTGGAGGGGATAAAAGGTGGGTTTGACCAGTAGATGAGTCCTATCCCCACTTCCAACTTTCAGCAATATTGTTATGTTCAACATGATCATCCTCCCATGTAGCTATTTTTGTTGTTCCTTAATTGATTTAGACCCCTTTCTTCGTTAATCTTTGACTTGGGTCCCTTTCTACGTAGAAGGCTTTTCACACTAATAAAGCATGCTAAATCTTGTTAACATCATTAATTCGAGGAGTTTGTTTTGGGCCTGAATATTTTTCTTCGGGAGCTATGCTCCCTCAATAGCTCCCTCAGATTAATATTGAGGCCCACAAACAAATACCACAGATTTTTACACAATGACGTCAAAAAGATGGTGTGTGTGTACTCCCAGTGTGACTACAAAGTACACTCGTAAAATGGCTGTGTATGTGCTGTAGAAACAAGTTGTATGATGATCATGTGTAATCAGTGTTAATTTGCATGTTTGTGATACAGGAAGTCAAAACACTGCGGGGAAAAGGAACAGTATAGCGCAGAAAGATGGTGCGTGTCTACACACGCACCAAGACTCTTGGTGCGTGTGTACTCCCAGTGTGACTACAAAGTACACGCGTAAATTGGCTGTATATGCGCTGTAGAAACAAGTTGTATGATGATCATGAGTGATCAGTGTTAATGTGCATGCTTGTGATACAGGAAGTCAAAACAGTATGGGGAAAAGGGACAGTATGGGGAAAAGGTAGCGCTGCAGTATTTCTCCAGCTTTGCACGACTTCCGACCAAGGGCAGGGGCAGGCGCTTACTTACACCGGATTCCACACCTGTATATTAGGGCGGGGCGTATCTAGGGAAGGTATTTTGTTCAAATCGGCCATAGTCAAAATGTATTCCACTTGATCCCACATGATCAAATATGCATTTTAAAAATTTTTCGAAGAGGGTCTTCAGACCCCACCACCACCCTTAATCCCCCCATAGGAAATACATGGTTATTTTGCCAATTTTGGATAGCAAAATTACGATTGACCTAAATCAAACTGAAATTTAATTTTTTCAGCACAATGCATTTCTGTAAGGTCCCCAAAATTACATACTAAAAGTAAACTAAAATATCAGAGTGGTAGAAATATGACTAATTTGCATAATTTAAAATGGCCGCTAATTTGAGCATTTTCATTACTTAGGACTTCTTTCTTATCTTAGAAAGTTCTTATAGCACTTTAAATAACTTAAGTATGCATTTTATGAATGTATAAAGTCTCAAAAGACATACAGAGACATATCTGCCCTAATAATTGTATCTTAAATTGCATAAATCCAAAATGGCCGCCAAAATCCCAAAATTAGCGGCCATTTTAAGTTTATGCCAATTAGGCATATTTCTACCACTCTGATATTTCCAGGCTTTTATTATGTCATTATGGGGACCTTAAAGAAATGTATTGTGCCGAAAAAATAATGTTTCAATTTATTTTAGGTCAAAACTTAATTTTACTATCCCAATTTGAAAAAATTACCATGTATTCTCTATGGGAGGATTAAAGGTGATGGCGGGGTCTCAAGACCCCCTCCGAAACATTTTTAATGTGCATATTTGATCATGTGGGGTCAAGTGGAATACATTTGGACCATGGCCGAATTGAACAAAGTACCTTTCCTAGATACGCCCCGCCCTATTAAACAAATTAAAAGACTGGCAAGACTTAAATTACGGATATTTTAATAGTGTCATACTTTGCCTAAGCATTGTTATGAATACATTTTGACACCTTACAAAGAGCACTTATGGCGTTAATAGCAGGTATTTTCTTTGATTTACTCATACTATTCTATTTCAGTTCATTAACCTGAAATAATCGTTCGTGCACTGAATACCAGAGAAACATATACAGCCTATTCTTGCCTTATCTTTCAAGTCGTTAGTGCACTATGTATTATTGTTAGATCATCGGGTTTTTTTAAACAAAAGCATAGACACTTAAAATCACACAGCTGTCTCATATTATGCAAAGCACGTACGTCTATATCAGATCAAATTGGCATGAAGTTACATGTTTTAGATGGAAATTGCGAGCAAATGCAAATACAGCAACTCGCAGGTATGATATCAGAGAATTAACCAATAACTAGTTCAGTAAAATAAGACAATGTTGTAAGCGAAGATATATCAGGCTCTGAGTGGGGTTAACTTAGTAAATGGAGACGTCTACATTTTGCAATGAATGTACCTGTAGCTAACTACCTGTCGTGATCGTGTACAATCAACAAGCAAACTTATTTTTGTGTTGCTGTACGCAACATTATTTGCAACATGCTGTCCCCGGGTTATGTTCAAGTTACCAAAATGATTGGTCACATAATACAAATACTGCAATTTTGTGTCATGTTGAAAAATATTACATACAACAAAAGTCATTTCCACATTTAAATATTACCAAAAAACAAATCTATTAGCGACAGCATAATATGTGATTTCCAATACACTTTTAAAACATTTCAATCAATGCAATGCCTGTTCTCTTAAGTACTTAGTACTTGTTTTCCGTATTTTTAAAAGTATGATTATGCAAAGCCACAGTAAAAAGAGGCCACGGAGGGACACCGAATAATTTTATAGAGCGTGTCCTATATTTAACCTTATTACGCATCAGTCCGATGTATGTTCATACCTACAAGTTTTCTACTTTTGCAGCACACATCTTACATCGAATTTCCATTAAGAAAACTCCAAAATATTCAGGGGCTTCAAATAAGTTGAGGACTTCCAAAAAATTCTTATTACCGAAATTATATTTGCAGTCCCTTTTTTTAAATGTGCAACGCAACAGAGATTTAACATTCTCTTCATTCCGCTACTGCATAACATCAACATATGTTGCTTTGATGAATGCCCATTACCTCTTCAAGTTGTGAGAAAATGAAAGCGTTGATTGAACATGCTGTGATTGAAAACACTAGTGTGTCAGTGGTGTGACGACCCACTTAAATAATACATAAGACGCTAACACAATGATGTATACATTTCTTCATACGTAAACGCAACTAAAGATAATGCATCGTATTTGAAAGAAATAGTAAAAAAAAATTCTCTTATTAAAGTTGTTTCAGAAATAAATATTTATTCACCTTTCTTACTTGAAATACCTAGCAAATTTGAAAGGTTTAAAAAAAAAGTTAAAACAAATAATAGAAAATAACTCATATAAGTTCAAAGGAAAATTATTTTTTTTGGCAGAAATAAATTTCACAGGTTTTAACTTTACTCGTTTGTTTATACGGACCGTAATAGTTAACGTCGCTGCTAATGTTGTCTTGTAATGTAACCGCTTACCTAACGATAAAATCCCCTAACACATTGATTGGTGATATGATCAAGATAATGCGATAGAGATTAGTTTTGTGAACAAACTACATACCCAAAACAAGAGAGCTAATTTGCAAATACCACAGACTGCATAACATTAGGACGTCACATGGGGCACTGTAGCGCAGTTGTTAGAGCATCTTAAAGTTAAGGGTTCGAAATCTGACATCTGCGTTCGAGCGTTGATTTTTTAAGCAAGACTCTTTACCCCTCTTGTTCCTCCCCACCAAGGCTACAGAAATGAGTGCCGGTACGTAAAAATGATGGGAAGGTAGAACAGACTCGGTATAGAGTAGCGAATACACAATAGCAAATATAATAAACAGTAGGACTCGGGCCTCAAACGCTAAGGAAATGGATATGGGCACCACGATCGTTATCAATTTAGCCTCGGCTTCGACTTTACCTTTTAAGAGAAAATTAAAAGTAGGATGTCAAAAGTCGCAAATTGTATCTAAGTAACCTTTAATAACTTTTAACTATTCATGATCATCAAGGTTCGCTATATGGATACACTTGTGTACTGAAACGAGATAGTTTGAATTATTCAACAACGCAAACAAGACATTGTCAAACTAAGCACTTATTATGTCTATGTTTTTAAGCTTCAGCTAATGAAAATAACTCAAATAGGCGTTTTGTTGTTAAAATTTGCAAAACGCCAATTGTTTTAATTTTCATTAGCTGAAGCCTCAATAACCTAAAAATATTATGTGCTTAGTTTGACAATGACGTCTTCTAGTATTTGCTAAATGTTTAAAAAAATTAATCACAAAATATAAATGTTGTATTGCCCTGATATGATTTATATGATCCCTAATAAACTTAATGTTTTCTACCAAAAAATAAATATTATAACTGGGTTTTTGGCTCGAAAATGATCAACTGTTTCTTTTGTAAAATCATACGGCACCACTATATGTATACAGCAAATGTTACGTATCATAAATCGACCTATAGTCAGATTCAAATAAATATATTTAGTCATGATAAAACATTCTTAATGAATTTATACCATTAAAATTTATGTTATAACAATGTCCCATGTTAATAATCTTATAGACCTCTAAAGTAAACATCTTTACCTTGTTTGTTTATAAGCCCGGTGTCATGAATCTTAGTGTTCTAAAGACTGAGTGTCCGAATGTCCAATATAACTGTGTACAAACTTACTAGACTTTTAGTTTCTTTACATCGGCAATGGAAATATATACTTGCACTTACAGTGAATTTATTTGAATCTAAATATAAGAACTAGTCATAATATAGATACACGTCCAATTTTCATTCAGCTACCAACACATTTTAGGCATATTTGTTTTCAAATAGATTAAAGGAGTCTAAAGTCATCAGTCTGAGCAACAAAGTATCTTCAATGATTATATTTTAAAGGATACACAACACAGGTTACTGCTGGAAATCTTTAAACAGCTAACACGTCATTAATATTTAACAATTTAAATTTATATAGTTGCAGTTCTATTTTGTTCATTAACACCTTTGGAGCATGTACCATTATAAGGCTAATGATCATATGAGCCATTACTACGTTAAGTAAGATATGTAATGGTGCATACAATCGTTACCAATGTTCCCCGTGGCTATACGTGCTTTGCCTTATATTATATTTACAGCATAGTACAAACCTGTATTTCTTCCTAGTTGAAAACATTGAATACCTTCAGTATAGTCACAAAAAGGGCATACACAAGACATGTTGTATAATCCATTATTAAGATAACAACATCTTCGACGCATTGTCAATTTATTAGAAACAGTAGTATTCCTACGTACAGGTTAAAATCACATAGCAAGTATATATCCCGGTTAACTCGGCAACATCATAAGAGATAGACACAGAGATGGAAAACAAAACTACTGTAGGTTATGATCAAGTCTGATGTGACACGCCGTATGGATTCCGGTAATACTCATTATTGTATATTATCCGATGTTAGTTAGGTAGTCATGTCACACACGATGTCGGTCTCGTTAAAACTGAAGGATTGTCGCTTATCTCAGGGGTACGATTTAGGCAGTATGTAAAGTCAATGCAATCCCATTTTGTATTATGTAAGCTTCAAGCGGATATTAGGCATTCATGCCGTGTAAGACAGTAAATAGTTTCTGTAAATTTAGTTGTCTCGATTATCTGACAGAATAATTAGATCTGGGTTGTACATAAATTATAAGCGTATTAGTTGATACGGAACGACATGATGACGGAATATAATTGATATGGTTAAGGTACGTTACATGGCATTTTACATTTGTATTTCAACTAGTGCCGTAAGCGGAATGTTAAATTGCTAAACATTACTAGTATTACGCTGCAATGTCAGACACATAGCAAAATAGTAGTGACAAGGATTTAGACACATCCTAAGAATAATTAGACGATTTTGAACTTGATGAAAATAATTTGTTTTAAAAATATGTTACACATTTCTGAAATAAACACCTTTTATTCCGATATGTTGAAAAATGAAGCCGGTAGTTTAATAGTCAGTAGACTTTTTGGTGCCGTGCACAACATATTTTTAAAGTATGTAACATGTTGAGGGGAAAACACATTATTAACTACTTATATTTCAAGTCGTGATCAGTTTCATTCTAGTAATTTATTAATCCTAAACAAAATGTTTATAACATTAAGAGCACATGCCGCCTGATATAATGTATTAAATTTTACAATTATTCCGCCACTTATATAATGTAGGCGTATTAATGAACAAATAAAGGTAATGACGCACAACAATTGGAAATAATAACATTGATACAATAATTAAAAAAGCAACAATAGATAGATTTTCAATACGAAGAACCAATAGATATGTCTTTAATATTGAGCCTCCAATAAGGTTTTCAATTAACGCCAACAGATTGGATATTTGCTTTGTTGCTAATTATATTATGCATTAAAGAAGGTAGTACAATCTGCAGTAAAAAATACCTATTTGATATGCTAATTCAGCATAGTAAATAAA
>JAUMTS010037464.1:0-11151 GCA_032273385.1 Ophiopholis aculeata | reverse complement strand
GTCTTAGGGAACTGAGTTGATGAAAAGGGGGTCTTAGGGAACTGCCAGTGGATGAAAAGAGGGGCTTAGTGAGCGGCCGAGGAGGCTTGAAAAGACACCCTTCAGCGCCGCACATACCTATATCACTTTTTCAACTGAGTACCCCCCCGGGCATCCAGTATTTAAACACAAATACAAATAACAAACGTCTTTATTTATTTTTATTTTTATAACATTATAGATGGTTTGTACATACACTGAACTATTACAAATTACAAGGCTCTAAAGGCTCTACGACAATATGACATTGCGTTTAAAGTATGCCGTTTCAAAAATTAAAATTTACCGAAGAAGAACACATTTAAATTGCAATATGAACGCATTCCTTGAATTCATTTCCCTTTCGCACGAATATATGTAAACGAAGCGGTAAACTTAAACTCAGAAAAACACAATATCTGCAATATTACAATAAAATCCAGATTTGCCAACAGCATTTCCCTATAAAGTAAACATCATGTGGTGATGATAAAAAATGCAGTATACTAAAAGTATATTCTTTCTTTGATTTGTTTTGTAAATTTAAACTACAATATGAAGAAGGTGTCAGTACAGACACATTTAAAGGTTGGTCACACACGAGAGCATTTAGTACAGAAACATATTTCAAACCTGTGGGAAAGTAATTAACCATTTGTGAATACTAGCCTTGTCAGTCCTTTCTGATTACTAGAGTCCTATATCGTTTGCGGAACAACATGCTGCTGAAGTTCAACCGACCAAGATGATTCCTTCACCTGTTTGATAAACTTAAGGGGTTTTCTATAACACTGTATACCAAAGGGTGGCTACAACCCCTCTGAGAACTTAAAAATAAACTCCTAGATATGCTTATTATGAGTACAATGTATTGGTCTCTTCTTTCGATACATACTATCAAATTATAAACGTCTCATGTATGACGTCATTGTCATGTTAAATGTGTTATATTTGGCGATTTTCAGTGATCCAATTCCGATAGACATGCTCTTAGATTAACAATATTTGGAATAATACTCATTAGCATTTTTGAGGGGTTTAAATATGTTTTGTTTATGAATAGCATTCCCTGCTTCGTTCACTTTCAGGTTTAGTAAGCAAGCTCAACATGGTTGCATCTCACAAGTGCTTCAATTTTGTCATTAACAATTATAAGGAATGTACTTACAGATTTTGTTGTACTTAACACCTGTAAGCTAAACACTAAACAGTGAATCATTCAAATCTATTGTGGATTCTTTGTTTTGCTTTGACACGAAACATTATTTTTACAATTATCAAGTTGCATGTGTGCAAAATTTGCTACTATCTACTGAACCACATATTTAACTATAGACGCTATAAGAAAATCATGTTTAGAAAATTAAGCTTAATAATTACTTTTTATTTGCTGAAGGTTGACATCAAACAACTATCGGTTTCTTTTATCATTGGGTTACGGAAGGTCTACCTGCAGTACATGGCAAACTTGTTTTAGAGGCGCATATTGCCAGCATATTAAACATAATTTTACAGGTCTTTGACTCTTCAACATGAAAAGATAATGGATGCATACTGTTTATTATAAAAGCCCCGCTTGTTTTGATTTCATCCGTGTCGATGTAATCCAAACACAAAGAAAATATTAACAGCACGCCTCAATATTCAAACTCATATCTAATTGAAATTTGAAAATGCCGGAAAGGTTGTGAATGACAATATGTTTCATACCTTTATGAGTTTTACTAACATGAATCGCATTGGTAACAGCATGCCGATGGAAAGTACCTCAGTAAGCGTGAAACGAAGTAGCTAATTTAGCTCAGCATATTCAAGCTCCAGTATGTGTCAAAGACGTGGCATTTCTGCGATTTGATATTTTTAAAATAAAACCGTAAGATACTGATCATCTCTTTATTTATCATTTAATTTATAAGCTAAGCTGAAGATTGCAGTGCTCTTAAATAGGAAGCAACCGTTAGATTTTTCGTGCGGAATTAGTGAATGGGGTCTGTAATCATCCAATTACTTTAGCATTATGTCTTGTAAATGATAAAACGATAAGACTTAAAACATGCACGACATACTTTAAGAATGCGATTAACTGATTTACCCTCCAAGCTCTATAATGTGTCTCGTGTTGCTTTGTTCAGTGAAAACTAAACACTTTATGAGAAGGAACAATTCCAAAATTACTCAGGTTTGTTTCTGATATACACTTAAAATACACAAAAAACATTTACAGAAACCCATTTAATATAAAGCATTGAGATTCGTGAAGAAAAAAAAACCGAAAGTTTTTAAAACGAAAAAAACAATTTGTTTGGAAACAATAAATGTGAGATTAACCGAAGCCGAAATAAATTGCAATTTGAAAGGATCTTTTAAAATTCTGAAATTTATTTCCGTTTTACATGAAGAAACGATTAGTTAAACGAGGCGGTTAGCAGTTAAACAGAGAACATAAATTCTGCAGGCACTATATTATTGCAAACCAGATTTGCTAACAGCATTTTCCTGCAAAATAAACATCATTTGGACGGATTGTAATAATAAAAAAGTGGAATATAAAGTGTTACTGTAGGACCAGCAGTAAGTTTTTTCTTTGATATCTTCCGCGAATTTAATCTTAATATGTTGTAGAGGTCTTGACAGGTAATACAAAGGTGGGTTACAACAACGATCATTGAGTATAGACCCGTGTTTCAAACCCGAGGGAAAGAGAAAACTGGTCTTTTATAAATCTTTTCTGATAAGTTAAATCTGTATAATGTTGGGTACAACAAGTTCAACCGACAAAGTTAATTCCTTCACCTGTTGTATAATCATAGGACGGATTTCCTTTATGCAAGCTAAGACATAATATAATCAACAATTTGTGAAAACAAAATACTTCAAGAGTGAGGTACTCTAATATGAAAATTCAAACCCAGAGTTCAAGAAGCAAAACCTATTTCATAAATAAAAAATGTAGTTGGTTGTATAAACTGTTTAAACAAGGCAATTATTATATTTATAAAGCAGTGACACGTTTATTATTGACTAAAAACCTTTTTTTATTGTGAATTGTGTTCTTGTTCATATACTCTATATCAAACAAACAATCCAAATCCCAAAGGATAGCGATATTTGGAATAATACTCATTAGATATGTTGAGGGGTTTGAATATATTGCTTTATGAATAAAATTCCATGCTTCATCTACTTTTAGGTTTAGCAAGCTCAACATAGTTTAATCTCAAAAGTGCTTGAACTTAAAGAAGAAATAAATGATTTAATTACGGAATTCTTTGTTCTTACCACCTGTAAGCTAATCACTGAAAAGTAAATAATTCCAGGCTATTTTAGATTCTTGGTTTGGCTTTACACAAAGTATCAATATTAATAAGATCATAGAGTATGTATGTGTGTCTGTGTGTGTGTCCGGCTATGGGTTTCGTCATGCTAAGTCGTATGAAGTTGATATTTAGCATGGGGGTAGGGGACAACAACCCGAGGTTTGTGGTCAGATTTTCGAAGTGAATCTATAAGTCAAAGGTCACTTAGAGGTCAAATTGCTTTGGAATGCTCTATGACTACTAAATTTGGTCAGAAGAGCCTCTGACTCAAACATTATACACTGCTGAGGTCAAAGGTCAGGTAGAAGTCATCCGGGATAAACTAGAGGCCAATTTGTTTAGAAACATTCCAGGGCAACAACATTTAGTCTGAAGAACCTCTGACCCAAACAAAATATTTTGCTGAGGTCAAAGGTCAGGTAGGGTCAAATTGCTTAGGAACACTCTACGACTCTCAAATTTAATCAAAAGAATCATTGACCACATTGAAATATACTGATAAGGTCAAAGGTCACCCACGGGTCACTAAAATGTCAGATAGGGGTAAATATCCTTATAAACACTTTATGACTAACAAATTTGGTCAGAATAATCGTCGACCAGGTTGACATACATGAAAGGGGTCAATGGTAATGCAGAGGTCACTTGGAACACACAAAGGTGAATTTGCTTCGGGAAATAGGGACTTAAGGTGCTCTAGTTATTCAAACCATTATCACGTCATTGTGTACAAGTTGTAACATTATCTATCCTGTTTATTGAACCAGAAATTCAACATAGGCGCTAGACTAAAATCAGGTTTAGAAAATGAAGCTTGAACAAAATGCCTATTTGCTGAAAGGTTACATGAAACACGTAGCTGTTTCTTTCATCACTTGGTTACGGAAAGTTTGCCGGCAGTAATGACAAGCATGACCGAGTCAGTGTCAGCATCATTAATAATAAACAATATTTTATGAAGGTCTTTGACTGTTCATCATTGAAAGATAATGGGTGCATACTGTTTATTATAGAAGCCACGCTTTTTTTTAAATTTCATCCGTGTCGATTTAATCCAAACTTAAACACTAATAAAATATTAACTGCACGCCCCAATATTTAAACTAATGGAAAATGGAATTGCTGGAGAGGTTGTGAATGTCACAATGTGTTTCATATCTTTGGGAAGACTCAAATGGTCGTTTGTATTCGCCTTTTTTTATTCCCTAGATATCTGTCAAATGTGTTCTTTAATGAGCTTCTTATTTGATTACTTTTGTACGCCATGACATCCCGTCCCGTACATGAATCGTATTGGGATTATTTTTTGTCCTCTGTGATATCACAGAGGGGAAAAAGGTGTGCCATAGGGTTGTTTAGTTCATCCGTTAAACAGCAGCTGTTTACTTTTTAAACAGGTTGCTCTCTTTTGTATAGAGTACACAAAGTGAGCAACCTGTCTAAAAAATGAACATCCGCTTTTTAACGGCTTTACTGAACACCTGTGTTGCACACTTTTGTGTCTCTGTATAGACTCTTAAATAAGAAGCACCCTTTAGATTTGTGGTGTGGAATAAGTTATTGAGGACTTATCAATCAACATTTGCTTTATTTAGTGAAAGGATACATAAAGCGATACGCTTTAAAACCTGTACGACAGACTTAGCTTGTTGTTATATAATGAATATACAACTAATGAACTTCTCATGCAACTCTAAGATTACCCATTACCCATGTGGGGGTTATTATGGAAGTTTATTGACATCGAATCCTTTCCATTGTCATTGCTAAGTAAATTTGTGATTTGCTGAAAATCGTTTTAAAATGCTGATCATTGACATCATAAAGCCGCCATCAGCAACAGTTTAATTTACACTCAAATGCTACCTGCTGACCATGGTGAAAAGCAGCAAGGTGCGCAAGAAATATTATCACGTTCTTTAAGACATAGAATGAAGATAATTTCTGTATGACAAGCAAAATGGAAACTAAAATTGCTTAGTGCAGAATCTCAAAGATAGCAGTCTTCCACGTGTTCCTGAAGAAACAAATACCTGCGTTTTTCACCTGGCTAATAAGATACTTAATTTTTATTATAATATACATTACATCTGATAATGATTTTAAACGACTGCAATCTCAACTTTGTGCAGAATTTAAGCGTCAATCAGCCCCGAACGCTACTAGGAAACCGTCGATAAACTGTAGGTGAGCGTATTAATTAATTATCTTGATTGGAAATATCTTTAAATCGGTTGTCAACGTTAATTTTAGAAAGTTCATTTGAATTGAAATGTTGTTAAATATGAACATTATACATCACTATTTGCAAGAGTTCATGTATGATGGTTTTGTCCTAAATTTTGAAACAAATTGCCTGTTACGCTCTTAAAACCAAATCAGAGTCTAAGTGAAGCTGAACAATAGTTTACATCTCTCCAATGTGAACAATGCTTAATTTAGGTGTGCAAAAGGTTAATAATATCAAACTATATAAATCAGTCCCGTCTGTATGTTAAAAAAAACAAGCCATTACGCCATAAAAACAGTAATGACAGCGAATATACAGCCGGATCAAGATGTATTCGCTGATGGCAGTGATCTATCTACAGCTATTAACCAACTCTTAGCTGAGTAATTACACAACTCTGATGGTTTGGACAGTTCACAAGTAGCCATCAGCTACAATGTAATATTGAGCACAGATTTGTGCTTGCTGTCACTGTACTTTGATTATGATAGGGTTACAAGCGAGATGTTTTTGACCATTTGATTGAAGATTATTCTTAGATAATTAAGAGGACAGATCACTGTCTGTAATACAAAGGAGGGACGTCGTAATGAAGAGCTTGGAAGTTAGTAATTTGCAACCTATGTCAGTGTCAATTTAAAAAGGTGTCCTATCAGAAACAATAAGTTGTGGCTCTCTAATGATATAATTGAAACAAATCTGTAATGAATCATTTCAAGATTAATTAAATCTGAAACCTTCCTCCATTCTAGTCGTACCCAATTTTACATGCACATTTATTGCTGGTATCTATACATTGTATCAGAGCTTTAATGCAACCCTTAACAGTTACAGAGTGCTCATGCTCAGACATTTAACTTCAGTGGCCGCCATTACAAATTGCGAGTAAACAAACTTTTTTTACGAGTGAAAAGTACTGAAAGTGTTTTGTTTACTCAAAATTCAAAATAGCTGCCGTAACTGTGAAGGAGTGTATTCCTGATGCTTCGGACTTCTTATTCACACCTGTGTTGTTCCAAATCCTATGAAAAAGAGGAATAGTTCATATAGTTAAGGCATTGATAAGAAAGAGAAAGGTAAAATCACACCAATTTAATGTAAAGAGTAAAGTAAAAGCAATAATGTGTTTCTGTGATTAAGTGTGTTTTGTTTGGTCCACCCCACAGCCGCCTATGTCAAATCAGTACCCTTCACAAATGCCGGTCAGCGTACCCGTGTCAGGAGATGGTGGCTACCACCACCCATCACAACAAGACGTCAGTTCAGCCAATCTCATGCAGCCTCCACAAACACACAGGACAACCCTAAGCCCTCAGCCACAATCCATGGGACGTAATAGTGTCAGCCCACAGCCACAACAACACATGATGAGAACAAGTATTAGTCCACAACCACAGATGGCTAGGAATACAATCAGTCCACAGCCACCCAGGCCTGCAAGCACAGGTTTGTAGAAATCAGTTTTTGATCTGGAAATGTTGAAAAATAATAATTGCTATATGCACCTTTGTTTGACCTCACCGGTAAAATCAGACTTTTTATATATTTGTAGGTCCAGGTCGCATAAGGACTAACAGAATTCTGTTCTGCATTTATTAGTTACCTTACATCCTCGGAAATAGAACAATATTTCAAAAAAAATTGCCTTTTTATGGGCCAAAATAGGGGTTATAGCGCCCTCAACGGTCGTCTTCCCCATAGAGGTGCACATAGCGCCCTCAATGGTCGTCTTCCCCATAGAGGTGCACGTAAAACGGGTGTCGTTTGTAAATTGAAATGACTCAAACGCAACTGCTAAATGTTCCCATATTTGTACAGAATAATCATTGGACCCTCAAAAAATGATACCTCAAGTCATTTTTGCGACCTCAATTTCGTAGAGATAAAAAGTCTGTAGTATTACAAAGGTGCATTGCTAAACTTACGACATGACTATGACATTATATTGTTTGCTGCATAGTGTGCATGATACTTGCTGGTTAACTTATTTTAAAGACACGCAGCTTATTTCTTACACAATTCATAAGGTGTTTAATAACATACATGGAAACTTTAATATATGCCATTTTATATTAGTGTCACCAGGAGTGGACCAAAATGACATATTTGGGAATCCTCAAAATTCAAAATAAAGACTATATTTTCTGGTAGTTTCAAGCTTGCGCATGTTGAACAATACTGGAAGGGCATTTGTTTGGATGCAGGCATTTTATGAATTGAAATAAGGTTTATCATGGAATAAAATGCAGGCATATATGAGGATGCGGGCCATTAATGAAATAATATATATATGGCAGGGTGTATCATGGAATCAAATGCAGGCATAACACATACATATTCCATGCTTTTCAACCATATCCTGTGATCTATGAAGCCATTGTCATCCATCGGTAAAAAAGGAGAAAACACACAAATTTCAAAAAACCTTACACTTACAGAAAGTTATGGTTACATTTTTCATGAAGAAATCCAACCAAGTACGTCACACTTCATCACAGAGTAAACTTATTGAAATGTCACGGGAACGCAACAAAATCCTCCTTGAATGAATAACTCATGACTCCTGTTGCAAGTTTACTTGGTGTACCATTTTATGATCAATCAACGTTACTTTGTCATTGTGTATCGGTTCAACAACATGATGATCAAGAAAACGGGCCTTGAAGATTTGTGAAATTTGAGTTTGTTTCATTCACTTGTTTTGTACTTTCATTGGTGGATTTTGTGGATCAAAAATTGTCAATATAATTTTATTTTTTATAAGTGGAAAAATTCATTATGTTCGTCGCCCATATCATTTAGAATATCATGTTCAACAATATTTCAAATGGAAAGCATTTCATTGAAACAAAATTCAGATGTATTTGACACCATGTTTTTAGAAGATCTTTTCCAAGTACAGGTTGACATTTATTGATAAAATCTGCCCAAAGCAAGGTGTAAACAGCTATTGTGATGAAAGGTTACCAAATTGTTATTAAAAGGGACAGAAAAAATCAAAATGTTAAACTTGTTTTGTACTTTCATGGATGGATTTTGTGAATCAAAAATGGTCAATTTTTATTTTTTTTCTCTAAAAGTGCAAAACTGATAATGTGCAGCACCCGTATAATTAGGAATATTGTATTCAAATATATTTCAAACAGAAAATTATTTCATTGAAACAAAATTCAGATATATTTGTCACACCATGTTTGAAGAAGATTTTTCCAAGTAGAGGTTTACATTGCTTGATAAAATCTGCCAGTAGTTGGGTGTAAACATCTTATTGATGACAACTAAAGGTTACAAAATAGTTATTGAAAGGGGAGAAAAAAATCAAATGTCAACAACACTCTTGTTATTCATTTGCAACATCCTGAAGTTGATATAAAACTGACCTTCATCAGCTAATGAGGATAACTGGAAAAGTGACAATTTTTCTTGGTTTATTCCGATTTTTCATGTTAATATTCTCTATAGCAGTTTGAAGAATATGTAAATGACAAATTATAATATTGATAAATGGTTCTTCACAAAAATCTTCCTAGAAACTCAGAGCTCAAAGACATGAAAATAACAATCAATCAAAAACAAAATGTTGCTTTTGTTTTTAGCTCTTGTAAGGCAGCTGGTGTGTCTACCTTAAAACATGGAAGGACCTTTATTTGACTTAAATTATTTGATTTGTTTTGTTCTCATTTGATGGCGCAAGCTATTCAAATTGCCCTTAAGCAAAGAACTGAGATTTTTACGTAAGAAATCAGACATCAACCATTTGCATTTTTTACGAAATATGCAACTTAGGGCCAAGCTGTACACTGTATGGTTAGTGTAAACTGCAACACTCAAGATTATGAAATTGAACTTTTGTATTTGCATTTGGCTGGAGTGGTTTGTTTTCATAGAGCAATGGTGATTTTTCCCTGGAAAGGACAAGTAATAGGGATTTTAAAGTATACTAAATTACATTTTTAGACTTCCTGTATATCAAATTCACTCAAATATAAATTTGTCAAATAAGTGGTTAAATCAGGTTGCTTCTATGCACATCCACACACACACACACACACAAATCAAAATGTAAATTTGGAGTAAAATCTCATATTTCAAAACCCAGATCCTGTAATGTGCCTGATGGGCCAAAGTGATCATTTTTTTTATAAGTTGTAGGACATACTGTACTGTTAGCACTGTGTAATATCCCACAAAAGAACCACTAGGTTGATGTGGTTTAAAATATCTGGCAAGGAAACCCAGATCCCATGATGCTTGCAATATTATAGAGACACGCCCAAAGGAAGGGGAAACAGCATGAAATGTATGCAATTTCTGTTCTACTGTTTTGCACCCCTGCAAAATGAGCGACAAAATCTGGTTTGAAAAAATGCACAGTTGGTTTGTCTGAAGTTGGTTCCCTGCCAGATTGTTTTTGGATTGATGTATAATTCTTAGGAGAGGGACGATTCTTGTATACTGGGCACTACTTATCATTAATTTTAGTGGTGAAATGTGAAGAAATGCATTTTCTGTGTCAATTGGCATGGGGGAACCAATGATCACTGCTGGAATCTTACATGGTGCATCTCATTGGAGAATCTGGGAGGAAACTAGTGAAAGATAGTTTTGTCAAATTTTTTGTTTGGTTCCCGGTTCTTGGGAACCAGTGCACCTTGCATCTTCTTTGGGGCATTGATAAAATAATGAAAGAAACTTGTTGAATGTAATCTCACCATTTTGTGTATTGAGGCTGATTGAAAGGAAACCAGCGAAAGAGGTGCTAATTACATGTCTGATGGTTATTTGGGTGAAGTCGTGGAAGGGAAATGGAAAAAGGGGAAATATAGCTCAATGATGTCTGAATGAAATGCTCTGAAAATACCCAGCTCAGAATAAGAAGAGCTTTCCTTCAGATTTCATGTGAGATTTATCTGGACACTCTGGAATGTGACTTAATAAGGATCAGACTAGAAGTGCCCAGAACATTTCATCTTTCATCTCCTTCATCATTCTGAGCTGGTGTGGTCCAGTTGAATAGTGCAGGACTCTCAATTGATAGGTGGACTGTGCATTTCAAGCCCTGCTGTGGCCAGCATGCTTATGTCCCTGGCAAGACATTTAATCTTGATTGTTTTATCGACCTGAGCGATAATTGGGTAGCTATTATGGGGAATAATAAGGAATATTACAATCTAGGTGCTGATAGGAATAGTGAATTGGCCATGTAGCCACCATAGTTAATGCAAAATGACTGATGATTTCCTGACGGCAGCATAATAATGGTAGGCAACAGCGCTGTGATCCTTAAGAAATGGCACTATATAAATGCTACTTATGTTTACCATCAATGTTGTACAAGCATGTGCAAAATCGTAATTACCCAAAATATGGCTATCACCACTCAACAATCCCCACCTTTAGTTGCTGAAAAGGATTCTGACGAGTAACGGCATATATGAAGATCATTAATATTTTAATGCCATTGGCTGGATAGAGTTTTGCTAATTGAAACTCAGTAATAAATGGAATCAGACAGAAGTATAAATGACAATAATCTCTCTCGCCACATGTCACAAAAGATGTAACAATAAAACCATCATGTTTCAG
>JAUMTS010037353.1:0-11152 GCA_032273385.1 Ophiopholis aculeata | reverse complement strand
TCGAAATATCAGGCCCTCTAATTATATTGCATTTACTACCAGGTTTTTATGTGGATAAGCAGTTTTCAAACAGCTTTATTTAATTAATTAATTGAGATATTTAATTATAATATTTTGTTGATGCTGTTGCTATTTTTCTGAGAAGAGGACGTAGCTGACTCAGCTACCTTAAGCATAAGAATACGCATGAAGCCCGATTTCCCATTTTTGTTTTCAAATATGAATATTGGTGTAAAATTACTTAATTGGTCGGTTCCTGGTTCGATGGATGGCAACAGTATCAAAAACCGGACTTCGTTGTTTCATCCGCATTGTTCCAATATATACTCTCCCTAAGTTTGGTGACCATGCAACATTTTGTTTTCTAGTAACGTTTGTTCTTGTGTTTAGCCAATCAGAGTCCTTGCGTGGTTACCATGGCAACCAGATCAAAAATACACACGTTGTTTGAAACGTCTTGACCTAAGCTTTAAAGCGATGTATTACACTAATTAGTAAGCCTACGGGAACATTTCGAAAAGTGATCTCGAAAGTTGGTCAAATCAACCTAGACTACCCGGCCCCCTTAAACCAAACCTTTTGCCTAAGATCAAAGTGATAGGTGTGAACCAAAGTAACCCTAGAATAGGAAAGGTCATTATAAGATTGTCAGACATGTCAAACAGACTGTTATTAACATTTGTCAACTTTCATATTTATATGGTCGTCATTTAGGGCTATTACGTATTGAAGTGTGATATTGGCGTTTGATATGACAGTACCAGACAGGATTCAACATTATTTTAGGTTAAACAATCCAGGGGTTCATGTCTTATTATAATATTGTCTATGTTGATAAATTGTCTTGTTAAAAAGTGGTCATATTTGAAGGAAATTGGTTGTATGTCACTTAATAATTAAGCATTTATAGAGCGCCTTTTCATCTAGATCAAAGCACTGTTGCTTAAATATTATAACGTTGCCGACAGAAAACCATTTTACACAATATTTTCGCTCTAACATGGGTGGCGACGTGACAAAAGTGTGCGCACTCTTTTAGAACTTCGGTTGTAATATTCCTCAAAACAGCTACTGAATGGCTCGGGTCAACTAGGTAAGTAAGGTGAAGTGATTTGACCAGGTTCATAACACGTTGGCCGTAGAGGACTTGAACTCCAAAACTTCAGATTACAAGTCCTGGTTGTTCCGCTAGACCACACGTGCAGACAACACAGCCCTATTATGCCCTAATACAGATCAAGCTTAAATCGCGATCGGTCAAAAAACCTGGATCTAATCACAAATATGCCTCTTATGGTGCAGGAAGGGGTTTATTGACAGAAATTATATTTGACTCTTTTAAATGTGTACTGTGGAAACAAGGCTAAAGCTAAACACATAAGTAATAACTAGGATCAATTTTAGCCAAATTTATTTTGTTAGAAAATAGATTATACTATGCCTCTAGAGAGACCATTTTAGTTTTGTTTTGATGTAGTTTGCAACTTAGCATGATTATTCATTAAAATGTACTTTCACAGGGGTCACAAACATAAAGACAAATTGTCATGTGGAGGTATGTGAATTTTATATTCTATTGTTTTTTGACGTCCTGTTTCTTTACTAAAATGTAACTACTTTAATTTCAGACCTGCATCGTGGCTTAAATTTTGTCTTTTATAACTTGAATCTTCAATAACAACGGACAATTAAATGTCACCCAAAATATCATATAGGACTCTTTTTGCATTCACATTGCAAAATGATGTCAACTGGAGATAGCACATTCTTTAGGTAGCGCATAAGGGATTATCATTTTCTTAAGGATAAATATTGTCTTGTATAATTGTTATATCTACAGATATCATTATTTTTTACTTGGGGCTTAATTGTACTTTTAAGTCAGCTCATGTATATTGAAATTATCAAACAATTTTGTATGGATAATCAACAATCACCATTATGCCAATTAGTGTTGAATTGAACACCATAATAATAACTGCTTTCTAATGAAGACAGTTAACGCTATGATATATTGTTATGATATATTTATTTCCCCTTACTAATTTGTAACATTTTATTTTATGCGAACAGTCTTAAGCACCAAAGCAAAGTTACTATCAATAAATGGCTAGGCAAACGTTAACATAATATTTATAAAGGCCATGCCACCCACACTGCACGTCTGCTGTATTCTAAAGATAGCTGCTGTATGATTGTTATCTTTTCATGATTGTTATCGCCCGTCGTTATCATCCGACAATTTTTCACCAAATAAGAGTAAATCAAATTACTAGACACTCACATCAATATTACAAATATGATTGCTATCTACCGTAGACAGCACACATTAAATACATTCTAATTGCGTTGGTGGTGTCATCAAGAGAGAAATACCAATATATACACAGCTTAATCATGTTTCTGGTAATTACACAGTGTGAATATTAGTCACACATTGTAAATATGTTGATGTTTTACTCTATTGCATCTTCATTTCATCATAATAATGAAAAACTGATAATAATTAACATTTAAAAATATACTCTATTGTTAAACATTTTTAAACAGAAAAGAAAAGCCAAAACCAATCTAATATAACCTCACCTAAGTAGACATTTTATGTGAAATACCTTTTCTGATGTTACCACCAACTAATTTTGTTTCATAACCGCGTTCTTCATGTAAATATCATTAGCTTGTTGCAGCAGGTGCTCATTATATGCGAAAGTCTTAAGCACCAAAGCAAAGTTACTATCAATGAATGGCTAGGTAAATGTTTACAGAATATTCAATGCCATGCCACCCACACTGCCCGACTGCTGCATTCTAAAGATAGCTTTTGTGCGATTGCTATCTATTAATGATTGTTATCTAATGTCGGTATCATCCAAACAACTTTAACCGAAAAAGAGTAAATCAAATTACTAGACACTCACATCAATATCACGCGTAATGATTGCTATCTACTGTTCAGTAGATAGCAAACATTTATTACATTTTAACTGCGTTTGTGGTATCATTAAGAGAGATAACGATATATACATAGCTTAATCATGTTTCTGGTAAACACGCGGTGGGAATATTAGTCACACGTTGTAAATATTTTGATGCCTTACTCTAGATTGCATCTTCATTTCATACTAATAAAAAAGTGATAATAATTAAATATCCACTGCAGAGGAGAAAAGTTATACAGATTTATATTATTACATAAAGTATGTATACATTTTATGTGCAGAACTTATTCTGATGTTACCATCTCGTAAACCATGAACTCATATTTTTATTTAACCGTGTGTTACTAATCTAAATATCATTATTTTCCATTCAGAAATGGTACGGTACCAATGCTTGTTGAGTAATGTCTTTGTACGCACACATTTACGTATTTTGATTGCCCATTAAGAAATGTCATGTTTCTTTTATTAGTGTGTTATATCACTCAAATCAGATATTACCATGACACAAATGTATGCTTGTGATAGTTAATTGAGTTTACAATCCTGACATGTTTGATTTTGTTGTAAATTTGTAACATAAATTGAAGGAAGGCGCCGCAATTTAGATGTTATTGTATTACTTTAAACCTGCATGATTTATGCAATATACATGTAAAGTTGTAAACGCTGCTGTCAGTTAGATGGCTTATGTAAAAGTGTAATACAAGCAATACCAATGCTTTGCAGAGAGCTTTAAAAAGAGGGAGACTTATATAATTTTTTTATTTTTTTTATCAGACAAGGGATCAGTTGGAGATATTCTTGAGCTCAATCAGAGTTAGGGTAATTGAGGACTGGTATATAGGAAATCGAAACCAAGAATAACATTTTTAACTCTTCTAATATCATGCTTAAGCTGAAACAATAGATTAATAAACACAAACTTATATTATTATAAATTAAAAGCACACTAAATATTGCACAATGAGCAGCCTTAGCACCTGTGACCATCTTGGGTAAAATAATCATGAAGTATGCGAGTAAAATATAAAACGTGACAATTCACTCAAAATGTACATTAAGAGTAATTGAACATAATAAACACTAGTTATGCATGTGTCACGTTTAATGCATTCATTGAAAATGCAGTAAGAAATATAGATTTCATAGATTTCCTCTATATTTTCCTAAATTTGACAACTCTTTTAATACCGTATTATTCTACACGCAGTAACCGTCAGATTTAAAAACGTCAAATTTTGCGTAACGCGGTATTCCATTTACTGATAAAATCGAGAACAAACAGCAGGTTCCATATCATATTATAATATTGTGCTGACACATTGTCTTGTTGAAATGTGTCATAATTGAGGGAAATGGTTGTAGGTCACTAAATATCGGTTGTGAACATTGGGGTTTGTTAAAAGCTGAATATATTATTTTCTGACACAAGCACACTCAATTTTTCTAAAATGTTAAATTTATTTGCAAATCATTGTATTCCATTTTAATGCCTTTATATACCCTATTAACATAAATTGGTCAAATAGCTTCAAAATTCTTGATTTTGGTCAAAAAATAAGCTGACGAAAAAAGCATGATGTTCCTGAGCTGATCAGGATTACCTACATAACCTATTTGTTACATTGACTTATACTAACTACAACCATGCTTTCTGCAGATATATTTGTATCAGTATAATACTTTTCTTTAACAAAAATGTGGATTTCACATTCAGTTGTTATCTTTTTACCTTGATCTGGAAATCAACTGACGGGAGAATTGTTTCTTGTCATTTTGAGAACTCTGCTAAGCAAGTTGCCTTGTTAGCAGCTAAATGCTTTTGGCTCACTTAGCGCTAATATTCATTGTATCATAAATCAACTGTATCAATCCTGGTACATGGCATACGGAGGTATTAAGAAGGGTCTCTTGTTGATGTGAAGAAAAGAAATTCACGTGACACACTCTTAATCAACTATTGAACAGGAATATATTGATGAAGGATATAATAGTAAATTTTAATGGATATTTATGTAGGTATAGTACATTAACCATTATAACACATTCACTGACAGGCGAAATTTTCCTTCTCATTCTGACGTAGTTTTTTATTTGCCCTAATTCAGCGTGTCTATAAGTAATATACTCTTCTAAGTAGAGGCTTTCGGCTCACTTAGCGATAATTCCTTGTATCATATATCAGCTGTAACAAGCACGGTACATGGAATATGTAAGTATTGAGAAATGTCTCCTTGCTACTACCATGCATAGCTGATATGTGAAATATGGAATGCAATTTTAAAAATAAATTGTTAAACATTTTACATTTGCTGTTTATGTGAACAATTTATTTTCGAAGGTTCTTACTTGCATGCTTTTACATTAATCTTCTTGCTACAATAAATAAGATTCCAAATAGCATGATGATTAAGTATTTTTCTTATCTTTTAATTTGATATGGGTTACATGTTCATCAGTTCTACTGTATCAAAAACATGATGGATTAGTAGGTTACCTAAAAGCTAATTTGCAACATCGACATATAAATAATTCAACCAGGATTTATGTATGTATATGTTATCAAGAAGTATAACACTAATAGTGGCTACAAAGCCACTTGCAGGTGGACTTTGTCCTCTCATTCTGACATAGATTTTGTTAGTAATGATACAACTTTTCATTTCTAACACACTCTTCTAAGAAACAGGTGCTGATTTTGACCAAATTGCCTTGCTAGCAGCTGAAAGTGTGTTGCTCTCTTAGCGCTAATTCCTTGTATTATATAGTATGTCAGCTGTTAAAATCCTGGTACATTACATGTATTTTAAGGAAGGTCTTTTTGTTTCACCTGCCATGCAAAGTTGATGTGTAAAATATAAAATACAATTTACAAAATGGGTTGAATTGTTATTTTTTGGTTTATGTAAACAATTGTGTTTTTCCATTTATAACAATAACTTGATTATAATTTGAAAATGAATTGCAATTTGTAAGTTAAGAAAATATATTAAACTTTAATTTTGAGATAAATAATTTACTTGGAAATTTCAATATTTCATTAAAAAACCTGCGAAAACTAAAATGTGTCACTTTGTTTAAAAATAAATTAAACTAATGATAAATTGGTTATTTGTAGAGTAGAAAATGCTGCCAAAAAGGAATTACAATTTGTTTTGGTCTTACAATGTTTGTCATTCTTTTATTGTGTCCCTTTTGAGAAAAGTTTAATAACCTTCTTTACCTTAGGCCTGATTTGGTGGGCGTTAATATATGCGTATAAACTAAACTGTCTCATATACATGTTCTTTACAATAGTCATTAATTCTGATTTTGGACAGGTTGGTTGTCTTTATATTCATCACGCTTTCAGGAATCTGGTACCATACATCATTATGTTGTTTTAACTGCAAAGATGTAGGCCATTTTGAGATGACCAAACCTGTCAGACAGATTATTATGTACCTTTGCACCTGACATATTTATATATATATATATTTAGAGTTTTGATGCGTAATATTTGTATTTGTTATAACAGTACCAGACAAGATTCAACATTTTTCTTTAGGTTGTACAAACAGAGGGTTCCATGTCTTATTTACATATTGTCTATGTTGACACATTGTCTTGTAATATTGTGTCATGATTAAAGTAAATATGATGTATGTCACCACATATTGGTTTTAAGAATTGCAGGGGCAATTGTACCGGTTTCTGACATGAGTGCTACTTATATGCATTTTTCTCAAATGTTTAATTAATTTGTAAATTAAACTATTGCATTCTACGTTGTTGCCCTAATATACCGTCCGGTTCGACTGCCTTTTCAACCGAGGCAGGATGTTTCCTGCGCAAGAAACATAATCTTCAGCAACTGTGTCGAATTCAACAACCTCACCCTAATTTAGCCCTAGCAACTTTATGTCTATTGAAGTTGTCTTTTCGTATACTCAAAAATCATAAATATTAAACAATTTTGACAGAGCAAAAAATAGTTCACCTGGAGAAACATTATTTAAATAACAACGGTTTTTTGAAAAACACTTCAAAACTACGTTTAAAACTTATAAACAGCACCAACAATTATAAATACATGCACAACAAATTAAATGTTAATGTTTGAAGCCTAAAATAAAATTTAAAAACAAAAACACAATTTGAATCACACAGATGCATTGTGGTATTGATGTTTCCTGCGCAGGAAACATGCTGCTGACACAGGAAATGTATCCTGCCCAGCCAGTTGGACTGAACTGTATATACCCTGAAAAAGGCAAAGCTGAAGGCCACCAAAAAAAAAAATGCTTCAAAGTTCATAACTTTGTAGAATCCGATGACAAATATGCCTGCTATCGTGCAGATAGGCGTGTATTGACAAATGCAACTTTTACTAATATAAATGCGTTTTGTGGAAAACAAAGCTAATTTGCCTGAGTTTGACGTAACTAATAATTATAATTGATCTTAACCACATCTATGTTTTTGAAAAACTAATATTAAATATTGCCTTTATAGACAACATTTTTGTGTCGTTTTGAAGTAGCTGGCAATTGTACACTTACTTCGACTTTAAGACCAAAGGAATGAGTTTGTCAAAAGCCCAAAAAACATTGCATTGTGTGTGTACAGTTTTTTTTTTACTATAAAAGATGACATTATGGTTAGAGTGCAAATTATATGGCATAATAATAATACAAATGCACTTTATTAACACAAATTTATTGCAATCATTGGCAAGAATGTATCTCGTGATGGTATCACTTAAAGCACCTTGGGGTCAAATACTTAAAACATCTTTATTTGTTATCTATTTTATTTATTACATTCACAATCCCATTTCCCAGTCAGACCAGGCTGGACCCAATTGCTAAAGTAGTTGGGATGCCTCTAATAACAAGGACAGATATGGTGAGGAAATTTGATTGTAGATATTACATCTTTAAGTCAAATCTGTCAATTTTACATCTCTTTGTTTAATGATATTTGCAATGTACAGTATCTACTAACTCACAAACACGGCTGCAAGTGCATTTACGTGTACAGTGAGACACAAATAAGGAACTATTTCTCCCTCGCCTGAATCAAATTCATTTTATGAAGATTTGTTTAAAATTCAATTCATTTTATTGTTTACCGACTTAATACTAATTGAGACAAACAAAAAATGCGTCAGTTTAGTTCAATGTATTTGTCATGTTAAATCAATAATATACGTCACTGTTCGGTGACATTTAGCTCTATTCACTAGGACAAACTTGTAATAGGGAATTCAAAAGGTTATGTATCCATCCTTTATTATATACATCTTCATTGTACAAATGCCAAACCTGTGTATTTAAAAAAAACCATCCAAAGTTAGAAAATACAAATACATCGCCGAGTCATGACTTAATACCTGGCTTAGATTTCTGCCCGCTTCTTCCTTGTCTTGTTAGAGTAACTGTGTAGTACCAGGAGATACTCTGAAAGTACTGCTTAAAAGGAGTTGCTTTACATCACGGTGCCTGCCCCCAGAGTACCTGCAAAGACAAATTACGGTTTCTCCAACTTGCAGTTGCCACATAGTATCTCTCAAAATGAACCACCCAGGGCTATAGTAACAGGTTTATGCTGTTTGTTCTATCTTCAATAGAAAACAAACATCTGATATACATGGGGAAAAGATGTAAGGTTTAATGCATGAAAAAATTTGCTTCTTTGAGTTGTCTTTGGATAGCGTTTAGTGAAATTATCAGATTTCAGCTCCCAAAGCTTGTGTAATGGACACAGAAACCAATGTTGGCAAAGAGTGTTTTAGTTAATGTTATTTAAATTTTAATATCCTTTGTAATTATTTCATTTTGTAATACTTTACAGGAGGTTTAGAAATATTAGTCTTGTAACAGCCAGGCTTCGACTCAGTAATACGTAGCATTATACCTTCTGGAAATGATAATGGTTTGGTAGTCTGGTATTGGATTGAAACAAGAAACGGCAGTTTTGAAAACCATACGTTTTTTGTGAGACGACCACAGCTTCAATTGCTTTGTACAGATCGTCCATGTATTCATGATCTATGGCTTGATTGACTCTTCAAACCATGTTCCAAAAATCAATATTCAATTTGCAATTGGTTGAATCATTATTTTACAATCAAATTGAAATGATGTATTTCTTAGAAATCCATTTATATTGTGTACCCAATTATTTTGTTTTGTACAACTAGCTGTCTAAAGTTTATTTGGTTTTCATTAATCTGATTGCTATAGTTATTTGCATACAGAAAATGAAATTACAAAACAATTGCTCACAGGGACTAATTTTTCCTTTAAAAAAATGATCAATACTTACAATTTAGTTAAGAATATGTCAGTAAGCATCTCAAGGTTAGCACTGAACATAATTATCTAGTAATGGAAACACTGTTATTAAATTTATTTGTAGGCAGGCAAGATAGATGCATTAAGATTGACCTTATAAAAAGTATACATAAAAAGGTTAGCTTTATCTTTCCTTTGAGTAAGAGTTCAATGGCCTATTATGATGAAAAAATAAATGAAAGCCACTCATCTCACACAAAATAACAACAAATCAGTAAATAAATATTTAGATACATAGTTGAAAAGGGAGAACTTTGGATCAAAAATAAGAATCTGTTCAAAAATCTCTGTCTACAATGGCAATATCATTCTACTTGACACACATCAAGAACATCGTGACATATTTAATGACTGTATAATGCGAATAAGCCTTTTTAGTCACGTCACGCAAGTACCCTCAGGCCTTATCTCCCGATTCCTGCTACTGTGCCCCACACGGGCCCCACACACCTGTGATAACTCAGTCGTTGTCGGTCCAAGACCTGCCTACGAAGTACATCATTTATTAATAGTGTTTTACGCACCGCCGGTTAATAGAAACTCGGTTGCAATGGGCTCTGGATGTTTTCAAGGCTTGTGAGGGTAGGAACATGTACATTTTTGAAGTAGGATCATTTTAATGACACATTTTCCCTACATACAGGAGACTCAAATTTGTGCCAGAATTAACCACATAAAATATCATAATACTTTGTCAAATGTTCAATTATTTTGCAACTTTGGCCTCAAATTGAAATGGGCAAATTATTACTTCAGATATTTTGAAAATTTTGAACGCATAATCCATTTTATATACAAATAGTTAAATACACAAAATTAGCATCCTCATACCAACCTAGCATCCCCAAAATTAGACCTTTCAGTGACTTGTCCCCATTCAGACCATTTGTATTGAGTACCTCTCTTCTGAGCCATGGACCAAAATGTAAACACGCCTGTTCTTATTGCGATATCATAAGAGATAACGCAAAACCAGTGAGAAATTCACAAGAATAATGACTTGTTTAATATACCTCACAGTGTTTCAGTTAAGATGCTTGTATTTGTTGCTTAAGGCGAGATGCAAACACAATTTAGTTTGAGGATTGGTCTGGCAGATTTGTTGCTGCCAAATATTGAAAAATAGTTTTACACATGTTCTTTCTGGCAACTATTGAACATGTCGTACTGTCAATTGTTGCTATCACAGTGTTTTTGTTTATATGAATACTCTAAAGTACAGGTATCTTTTTGCAGAGAGCAGAAATTGTTACTTGTTATCGCCAGAGTTGTTTATTCAGGTTGAGTAGCATCAACAACCACATCGTACTTTGATGACCAATATCAATCGAAATATATTTACAGTTGCTCCATTTAATGACAGTGCTTGGCATACATTTGAGAGGGTATGGGTTAGATATTATTCTAGTTTAGAATGTGGTTTTTCATGCCAGAGACCATGTATGCTTAAGTCTGTGGCAGTGTTTTGTTTATTTTTGTTCTTGATTTATGTCAGATGATTCAACATGTTTAATGACAGTTCAAGGCATGAATTTGACAGATTATGTTTAATCCATGATTCCGGTATAGATTGTGTTATATCATGTCAACGATTCTGTTGGATTGAAATTGGCGTGTCAATAAAGCAATAATTTTGTCTGTTAATGTTCGTGTGAATTCACAAACTGGTTGATTGTTTGTGAGTTGATTTAGCAGGACTTAGTACAAGGTCGAGATGAATTTGAAGGAAGATGCATGTTTTATTATTATGACATCAAAAATGTCAAGTTCATGTTGTAAATTAAACCAATATGCTGCTTGTAGTGTTAGGTTAATGTTTTTTCTGTAGTCATTGGAAAACAATTATTCATTAAAATGTACTTTCACAGGGGT
>JAUMTS010037242.1:0-11154 GCA_032273385.1 Ophiopholis aculeata | reverse complement strand
GGGTAATGGTATAATGACTTTGTCCGGAGCGAACACTTTCACGGGTGGTATGACATTAGGTGCAGGTACGCTCAATATTAACAATGCAAATGCACTTGGAGCTTCAGGAACATTTACAATTAATGGAGGTACTATTGATAACACAACAGGCGGAGCAATTACAACTGTAAACTACTCACAAGCCTGGAATGGCAACTTTGTTTTTACAGGAACTCAAAGCCTGAACCTGGGCACAGGAGCTGTTACCCCCAATGCGAGCAGACAAGTTACTGTTAGTGCGAACACATTTGAAAACAATTTGGTTCAGACAGTTACGCAATACGGTTTCCTTGAATTGAATTTCTTGTGATAATAATAATAATAATAATCGCGATTTATAATGCGCCTTTTCCAGAGAGTACAAAGCCCAGGCCATTAATATAACGCTGCCATCAGGGAATCATCAGAACCATTTCGCCTTAAACTAGGCTGTTTGCAACCAATGGCCACATTCTGGCACAAACCTATAAGCATTTATATTGAAATATCACCCCTAATAGCTACCCAATGTGCTCGGGTCAGCGAAGCAAGTAATGTGAAGTGATTTGCCCAGGCTCACACGACTTAGGCCGTAGCGGAGCTCGAACTCGCAGCCCTCGGATTGTGAATCGTGCGCTGTTCCTTAGACCACACGTGCCCTCTGTTAATGTTATCTACTTCGTCGAATTGTCGCTTTTAAGATGTCCAGCTATGGCTGTGCAATTAACCTGCAGAACTTAGATTTGTTTAACCATGCACTTGTCACTTTTTGCGTTGTTGAATAACCGGTTATTCCGGAAAGGTGTGCAATGGTGTAGCATTTTACCTAACATTATTTTCTTAATAAGCAAAATATTCATGATGTTTTTACCTAGAATTCCTTTTTCTACTACTTGAGCAACCCAAATCTTATTCACCTCTCTTTATACCTTATCCACCCATTATATATGGTAACTATATATGGTGGTTATTCACTTCCCTCATTTCCCAATGTGGACACCAATTTATCATGAATGTAAACTCTCTTATTCTTAACTTGGTAATTGCACTTCAAGCTGATACTTCTATAAACTAGCACAAACTACTAACAAAATGTTTATAACCTTTTCAATGTCTTGTAGCAAGTATATTTAAGGCTACCATGTATTACTTATATCCAAATGTGCAATATATCTTTTTCTTCTTCACAAACTGCTAACAAATCATATTTAAGTAGTCACAACTCATATGTATCACAAACCATGCAACTCTGTAAGCTTAATGATAATAATTAATTAACCAGCACATTCATCTACTAACAAAAATTAAAATACTGATGATTTTCACCAAAATCATTGGTTATTTTATTCATTCATTTATAGTAGCTTATCCAAAACTGGATATTGTAGTCTTAACCAATCACCCTCCTATATACAAAGTAATCACCATCAATCAACCAACCTAACAAAATCATCATCTACTAACAACAAGTTTGAAATACTGATGATTTTTACCAAATCAGTTATTTCATTCATCCATTGAAAGTAGCTAATCCAAAACTGGATATTGTAGTCTAACAAATCACCTTTCCATTCCAAAAAAATAATATATCATCATTAACCAACCAAAAAATATAATCATCATCTACTAACACAAATTTTGAAATACTGATGATTTTTGCCAAAATCATTGGTTATTTTATTCATCTTTTCATGGTAGCTTATCCAAACTGGAAATTGTAGTCTTAACCAATCACCCTTCCATTCCAAAAAATAATCTGTCGTCATCATCAAGCAAAAAAAAATAATAATAATCATCTACTAACACAAATTTGAAGTACTGATGATTTTCACCAAAATCATTAGTTATTTTATTCATCCATTGAAAGTAGCTAATCCAAAACTGGAGATTGTAGTCTAACAAATCAACCTTCTATTCAAAAAAAAACAAAAAATGTCATCATCAACCAACCTAACAAAATCATCATCTACTAACAAAAATTAAAATACTGATGATTTTCACCATAATCATTAGTTATTTTAATCATCCATTGAAAGTAGCTAATCCAAAACTGGAGATTGTAGTCTTAACAAATCACCCTCCCATTCAACCAAAACAAATTCATCATTTACCAACCTAACAAAAATCATCATCATCTACTAACAACAAATTGAAATGCTGGTGACTTTTAGCAAAATCTTTAGCTTTTTCATTCATTTAATCATGAAATATGTAGCTAATAAAAAAACAAATATACCAACTGGACACTACTAGCAATCAATTCACCCACTCCACCAACCTTGAAGCTTCTTCATCTACTAACAAAAATTAAAATGTTGATGTTTTTTCAGTGAAATCATTAGCCAGTTTTTTCATCCATTTGTAGTATAGTCAATCTAAAATCGGATATGCCATGTACCAAAGAATTTAGCAAACCTAACCCAAATCATCATCTTCACCATCATATACTAACAAAAAATTATAATGTTGATGTTTTTCAATAAAACCATCAGCTATTTTAATCATCATTCAATGTAGTTTACCCTGGACACCATAGCTAAACAAATCCACCCCCTACTTAACAAACATCATCATCATCTACAAACAAGAATTTAAAATGTTGATGATGTTTAAACAAAATCATTAGCTATTTTAATCAAACATCAAAGTAGTTTAATGAATATTCTATCTTTGGATAATCTATTTAGCAATTCAACCACCCTCCTACTACCCATCTTCCTAAAACCATTTCATCTACTATAACAAAACAAAACAATAAAACGTTGATGATTTTCTATGACAAGAAATCATTAGCTATTTTAATCATTCATCAAAGTAATTTTATCACAAACTTGATATTATAGCTTTAAAAATTGACCTGCACACCCTCTTATATCAATCATATTGCACAATCTACTAACATTAAAATGTCAATCTTTTGTGATCAAAAATGACAATATGCATTGACTAATTTAACCAATTCATCAACAGTAGTGTTTAGAATCAACTAACCATCACATCCAAAAGCTTAAATCATACCGCACAATCTACTAACATATGTTAATCATTTGAGACCAATCATGGTTAAATGCATTGACTAATTTAACCAACTCATTGACAGTAGCATTATTTAGAATTATAACAGCTCATAAACTAACCGCTCCCCAAAGCCTTAATTATAATGCACATCTACTAACAATAAAATGTCAATCATTTGCCACCAATATATGGCAAAATGCAGTGACTAATTAACCAATTCATCGACAGTAGCATTACTAGAATCAACTAACCATCACATCCAAAAGCCCAAATCATACCGCACAATCTACTAACATTTTATATGTCAATCGTGTGTGTCCAAAAGGCCAAATTTATTGACTAATTTAACCAACTCATTGATAGAAGCATATTTAGAATTAATATAATATAATTATAAACAGCTCATTAACCAATCGCTCCCAATTATAACGCACATCTACTAACATTAACATGTCAGTCATTTGTCACCAACAATGCCCAAATGCAGTGACTAATTTAACCAATTCATTGACAGTAGCTTTCTAGAATCAACTAATAATCACATCCAAAAGCTAAAATCATACCGCACAATCTACTAACACCAAAAATGTCAATCATTTGTGTCTAACAAGGCCCAAATGCATTGACTAATTTAACCAATTCATCGACAGTAGCATTTAGAAACGCCATCTAACAACTCGCTAACTCATATAACTAATGCCTATCTTGCCTAACCGCTTCTACCAATTTCAACTAAGTCTCTTCCCCAGGAGAATTACAGCGCATTCCTCACTAAAACATTCTGTGATGGTTGGAAATTTAACCGACTGTAGAAGAGACTAATTGAGCTGTTAATTAACATGTTCTGCTCTGTATCATAATTAATTGCAATTGCCAACAACTTAAGGAGCTAGGTCAGGTGAATTTAAATGATAATTACCCTCTTGTGCAATATTAGCTGCTAATACAATCAACGTTATCATACCATGCATATCAATGTGCTGACATTAATGCATAAAAGAAGTGTTCCAAAAATATTTATAATTAAGTGCAAAATGTAGCTACACTGTCTTTTTCAATATTGATATTTCAATAGTTCTTAGTTTGCTTATTAACTGTAATTAGTTTAAAAATGCACTAGGTTTAGCTAACTCATTCACTAACCCATTACCCAAGTCTCTGTTGTAGCAGCTAGTTAATGACTACTTAGTCAGCGACTACCTAATCAGCGACTACCTAATCAGCGACTAATTTACTAACCCATCACCCTTCTCTCATCTTTCATATGCACTTACAAGTAAACTTAGTAACTAGTGACTAACTAGTTACACTACACAAGTTTCTTGTTACTAACATTTTAACCCCCTTTTCATCTATCATACATTTTAAACTAGTTAACTACATAACTAGTTATAAACTAGTCATGTGACAAAAGTTACTAGTGAATCTTTTAACCCCTCATCCTTCCACGCACTGACTAGTTATCTATGATTAAGCTAGTTACTAGCTGTCTAATCCAAGTTACTAGTTGATCTTTTAACCCCAACCTTTTTTAATCCCCATTCATCTCTCATGCATTAGCTAGTTAACTAAGTAGCTAGTTATTAACTAGCTACTGCTAACAGTGACTAGTTCTTGACTTATTACTAACCTTTTTTCTATCCATGCACCAGCTAAGTTAAGTAGTTAATCACGTGCAAGTCACAGGCTCATAACTAGCTGTTTTAAGTAGGACAACCTTTTGTATGAATATCTCATTATGCTGTTCTGTAAATTGCTAACTTGTGAAAACATGCATGTACTAACAAGCAATACTATTTATAGTATGCTTGTACAACCATGCACGGTTAGCTTGTTACAAGCGTGCACATGCTTGGTTAGCTTGTTACAAGCGTGCACATGATTGGTAAGCTTGTTTCAAGCATGTACATGATTGGTAAGCTTGTTTCAAGCATGTGCATGATTGGTAAGCTCGTTACAAGCATACGCATGCCCTTGCTTGTTACAAGCATGCACATGCTTGATAAGCTTATAACAAGCATGTACATGCTTGGCAATTGATCATTTTCATAACAGAGCAATCATGAATTGGATAATCATACAAAAGGTTATCATATATTTAGTAATTATCACCACAAATCTCATCATGCACTCTTATCATCTACTAACAAATTCATCATGACGAAGTTAGGGTATTTATTTATTTCCTATATCTAACTGTATTTTTCCTCCGTCCACATTGTAGTTATCTAGTGATTACTAGTATGTAGGTTTCATCTATTCATCATTTCAATATCACTGAGCGCTTTAATTGTATTTGTAATGTTTAGTTGGTGTTGATTACTAGATCACATAAGCAGCTGAAGGTCAAATACTAGATATTAATCACAAAATGTCAATCATATCAAGTTTTGGCAAAACTCAAAAATCAAAAAAATAACTTTCAGTTAATATTTTGGATCACTTTAATAAATGGACAAATAATTCAGTATTTAGCTATCTTCGAAAGGAAGTTTTAGAACGACATCTCGGGCGTGTGCAATAAACTCTTAAGCTTTGTTTTGTAACATCAACTCATTAAAAAAAACAAGTGTAAAAACAACTCTTGCTTGAACTAGTCAAACGTGTTATCTTTTTGTGATTGGCAAGCTATTTCAAAAATAATAGTTTAATAAATGGCAATTAAGTCTCTAAACTATACAGAACAACAAAAAAAGCTCCACTGAATTTATAGAGGTGGTGGAATACTAACATTGTAGACCAATGTTGACTGCATAGCTTAAAACTATAAATTAACCGCAATATTTCATTCATAATTCACAATATCTCGGGCAAGTGCAATACACTTCTAAATATCATGTACACAGCACTCTTAGCATTATTAAAACTAATTGTTTCATTTCATTATTCATTACTCATTTTAGAGATCTTTGACTAACAATTCACAGCTTTGATATTTTAGTTCATGGTGGTGGTTTACTAACAAAGCACATTAATTTGGTGAAGGGGAACACTGCACTGGTGGAGGTTTACTAATCAGCATTACTAGTACTAATTATTTCATTATTCATTGTAGAGATATTTGACTAACAATACAAAGCTTATTTTAAATAGTTCAGTTCATGGTGGTGGTGGTTAACTAACAAAGCACATTAATTTGGTGAAGGGGAACACTGCACTGGTGGAGGTTTACTAATCAGCACTAGCACTTATTATTGCAGTCGCTATTCATTTATGACATATTTGACTAACAATTCACAGCTTAGTTTTAGTTAATAATCACGGTGGTGGGAAACTAACATATTTAGCTAATAGTAATAGGGAATGATAGTAATATTATTAATTGCATTGTGGAGGTAAACTAATCAGCATTATAGTACTAATTGTTGTAGTCGTTTTTCATTTTATGAATCAGGACTAACAATTTAACGTTTTTAAGTTTAGTTATCTAGAACAGGTTTGTTTAATCATGGAATGGTAGACTAATAAGTTGAAGAAATAGATTATAATATCATTACCAAACAGCATAAACTCAATTAATTGTAGCTAGAACAAATTACTGATGCAATAACAATTATTAACATAACTGCAAATGCAGGGCTCGAATTACAAATTGTTGAGGGCACTCATTTTAAGGCAAGGGCACCAGAGGCCACTATATGCAAAAGAGTGCTTTGAAATTGAGGGCACGAAGGCCAAGTCAGAGGGCACCGGAGGCCATAGCATTGGCTGATTTGCTTTGATACTAACACCTTTTCAGTTGAGTACAAAACATAACATGTTGACATAGCCGAAATCCATTTGAAAGGGGTTCTGCCTAACTGGCTAATGGTGATACGTTATTGCATCTTTTCAGAAAAAAAGTATCAGAATTTCACTTAATTTTAGTCGTTTTAAAGTTACATAAGCAGCTGCAAATATATTAATATTATAAGTAGAAATAATTTAAAATTTGGTGGCGGTGAACTAACAATCAATAGGAACACAAACCATGTCATATGATGAATATTCATTGACATTGGTGACTAGCTTGTATAGTAGCATAGGATGCCAATATAACCATTTACTAACAAAAATGTGTAGTTTTAATAAGCTTATTGTTTTCTTTCTTTCTGGTGATTGGGAAACTAACATAGAATTGCACTTTTCATCAATACCCTTCTATCATTGATAACATCATAAAATACCCTTCTACCACTGATCACATATTATATACCCACCCTTTCTCACACATGTTTCATTCTTTTGGAAATACCAAAGATTGCATTGAGTTTTTACAACTCCACCTTTCCTTGTTCTCTTTAAATCCTCCTGCTAAATAATTGTTTTGAACTTCCCTCCTAAGATCCAATTGCTTCAAATGGGTATCAGGCAACTTACTGACAATTACAGTACAACTCATAAATCACAACTGAAAATTCGAACTTTCATCAATTTGTTTCTTGCACAGAGAAATATCAAAAATAATTTTTCAAAAAAAATAAAATCAACATTTAAGTTAAAACTGTCTCTAAAGTGTAGCGATTAATGTACAGCTATAAAGCTGTTACATATTCAGTTTATATTGCAGTATGTATGAGAGAATAATTACATGTATGAATAAATGATACAATTTGTGTTGGCGTTAAAAGCCAAGTTGAGATGTGAATGATATATTGTACTCTTTGATGTTATTGAGAAATTGTATTTATATAACTGTTTTGTATGTACTGGGAAAAGTGTACTGTTAAGTCCTGAACATTCTTCAACTGCACTGTAACATGAGTTGCTTCTCACTGGATAAGCACTTAAAACAGTCAGGTTTAGTTGAATTAACATACACTTGGTGGATGTCTGCTAAAACAAAATTGTTGGGTCTGAATTTTTTTTTTACTAAACTGCCTTAATTTCACCTGTTCTGTAAGCAGATGAACATAGCAAGTTGGGTTCATCAAAACATTTTTTTTCTTTACATTTTTTCATCCAAAAAGCCAACAGCCAAAATAACTGAAAAGTTGCAATTTTTTTTCCTCACTTCTCTTGTATTTTAGTTATTTAAAACGCAAGATTTTCGATGGGGAAAAATTACTTTGCATAACTTTGCAAAATTGAAGAAAAACATAATCAATCTGCACTGATCAGGCCCATAACAAGGTTTTCTATTTTCTTAATCTAATATTTGATATGCCGGAGCATTCATGACTATGAATTCACAAAAAAAAAATCAAACAAAAAATCATTGATGAATGCCTAGGGCTTATAAAAACACTACACTTTTCCCAAAAACGTTCTTGACATGATCATGATGAAAGAATAAGAAACTATATGCATAGGACAATTTGAGTGATGCACAAAACTGGATCGACTAACTATAATTAGTCATAAAGGCCGGTTACCTGCAATTTATAGTAGATAGAATTATTAGTCATTACTTCTCAGTAGATAGTTAAAGATAGTGATTTAAGCATTTGTCATAATTATTTAGCACATGCAGCTAAAGTTGATCTCATTTTAAGAATGGATGTGATGTCACTGAATATTTTTGTTGAGTTCGCAGTGCTAATTGCGGCGCAACATGCATGTTGTATTTTCCACATTGCATGCGCTGTGCGAGTAAAATATATTGAGCTGAAACGCTAGCTTGCACATACATACGCGTTATGATATCACATGCAATCTTAAAATAAGATCAAATAATGATACAAAAAGTTTTATTTTTTTAGTAAACTGTATTGTTTCATGTTTCTTGGTCAATATGTAGTGGATAACAAGATGGACTAAAATATTGGTGTAGCCATTTTGTGACCCTGGGTCAGTGACCCACCTTGTGTCACAAAATGGCTACACCGCTAAAATATTGACCACATATTGACTAAATTACATGCAAACTAACCCATGTGTTTTATGTTGATGCATACATACACATAAGTACATGCGAGTCAGACATTCCATTGTGTGTAGTTTGTAGTATTAATCGGGGCTCTCGGAACCAAGTTTTATATCAAAAACTTGGTTATCCGTAAGAGCTTTTACCGCTAACGTGTGCTTTCAGCTCTTAATTGGGGTTTCTAGAGTTTAGATTTTTATATCAGTGTTTTGTATATATGAGTAAGATTAAGACAACATTTCTATGGTGCTTATTTTCCTGTACAGATTTAGTAATAAAGTCCAATATCATCATACTTTTTTTTCTCAACAAAATTTTGGAAAAAAAGACCAGAATATACTTTTGCAGCAATCATTTATTATATTTTTAATAAATGGTTGGAAATATTAAAGTAAATTTTGATCTAAAAAGTTCCTTTTATTTTGATATGGATTTTATTACTCAATCTTTGTTGGTGCATGTACTACAAACGCGATTTCGCGAAACTAGTACAAGAATGCCGTTACCTTGGACAATCATAAATTCATTGTAGTTAACTATCTATCTATAGAATAAACTAAACTGTATTGTAATGGTTGCACATTTTTGACCATTTACACTTGTATAATACATGCACACTATTTATTATGTACATAAACAATGTATAGTTTTTGAATCATGCTAAAAAAAGTAATATATTGTGGTAAATGAGATTTTCATGATGAATTTTGAACTCACATGAGCTGTTATCTATTAAAACAAGTTTGCGAATTTTACAGCAAACGTGATTATTTAAATTTTGTAGCATGTAGGGTTTAAGTAGCACACTTTTAATTATTTGGTTGCTATTATGTTATTTATTTAAATCTTGGTGAATTTTACATCACAAGAGCTGTCAACAATAAAAACAAATGTTATTCACATCTTGTAGCTAATGATATTTATTAAAATCTGTAGGTTATTGCAAAAAAAAAACTTCTGCAAATCTTGAGGTAAATGTTGTATTAAATTCTGCAGCAAAATATGATTTATTTTCTTGCTTTTGTAGCAGTGTTATTTATTAAATGACTATTGTAGATGCATAAATGTGTGTGATCTCATTTCTTACAAGTTATTGGTTTTCTAAGGAGCCACTTCAGACCCATAGCCAGGATTTAAATTTTTGATGGCGCAGGACCCCAAAAAGTGGACCTTTTTTGGACCTAATCCCCTTCCAAAAGCCCAGTTTTTACCTAGCGTCTCACCCCTTGGCCACTGTATGACAAAGAGGGAGCAGGCTTGTACACAAGTGTCTCAAAATCAACCCATTACACATAGTATTTTCCCAACTCAAATGTGGAACCCTATAAACAAATCAATGATGTCACTTCTTATGAGTTATCAAGGATGTTGGTTTTCCAAGGGCCACTAGCTGCACTATACTATGGCAAAGGGGAACAAGCAGGCTTGTACACAAGTGTCTCAAAATTAACCATTTATGCATGATATTTCCTTAACCCCAACTTGGAACCCTATAAACAAGAATTAGAGTGACACTGACAAGTTATCCTCTGTAGGATCATTTTCACCAATCCTAAACAAACAAACAAACACGCTCCAAAAATAACACCTCAACTGTGAAAAAAAGTTTTAACTTAAAAACAGATGCCCAAAACTTATTCCCTAATTCGCGGACTCAACCGTGAATAAAGTATTTTCAATCCCGCATCCCTACCCTCCTGCAAGAGAATCGTAATACAATAATACACTGCGACCATGGGGAGCACCAAGCTTCAACGGCAAGACATTGCAGCTTAGCTCTCCCATGTCCGTTGTCGTGCGTGCCAAACTGGTCAGTGCCTCACCCTTTCACACTTCAACAACCGCATCACTCCTGAAACATTCTTATGCAAATAGGTTAGCTCAGCTAACGATTGAAAATATATATACTTTTACAATTTTAGGTATATGCGGTGGAATGTTAGCTTTAATTTGATATCCAACTTGCGACAAAAGAATGTGTAATAGCAAATTTCTTCAGAAAAGTTGCAATTTAGAAATTTGAGCTGCGCCTGATGAAAGTTTAAGTGAAAGTCTGCATAGCAGAACGATGATAGCTCTAGCGTACAGCCAGGAATAAGTGGGGACCAATACACTTGTCCTTGCCCACTGAAGCGAGCGCTATTTAAACACATGTGTCACAACTTAAGTGTGCAGGATGATATTTAAAATTACAACTTTTCCTTGAGTCGTTCAAATGTCCAGAATGTTATCTTTTTGCATTCTTTATTTGCAAATTTGGTATCAAATACAGC
>JAUMTS010037131.1:0-11157 GCA_032273385.1 Ophiopholis aculeata | reverse complement strand
ATGTTGTTTATGACTCTTAGTTCTCTACCATGTGTGAATCATAAGAATAGTTTAGAATGTATGTACAAGATTCTAATACACATATATATCGTCATCGTTCACATGAATTGCTGTAAAATAACACACACACACACAAAACTATGTAGGACAGATATCTTAAATACACCTTACTACATTTTAAACTCACACTTATCATAGACTATGTTTCTTTCTGTCAAAATATTTACATCTGATGATACAAAATAATATATCTTTAGATAATACAGGAACACCACATAACTACAGCACACTTGGTTGAGATAGTACAACATCTTTACATTGTACTCAAAGTACAAATGACATGTCAAGATTGTGTGTGCAGCAAAGCTGATCTATATGTATTCTCGACAGAACTGAGGCAATTACCAGGGGTAGCAAATAGCTCTCAACAATCAGGACCTATATTTCCGTTTAACTGATATTTATAACTTGTTTTTATTATGTAAGAGTGAATATTTTAGGTTTTGCAATGAAAATGATTCTCGTACTACAAAACACAAGTTTATGAAACCATATTATTTTGACAGAAGATGAGAAATATTTGGTTTTGAAAATAATCTATAGATTGCCACAACAAAATAACAAAATGGTTTACATTGTCTTACAGCCAAGCACATGACAAATAGAGAGTTGTATGGAGACTTACCAAAGCTAACTGACAAGATCAAAGAAAGGGGGCTGCGGTTTGCAGCCCACTGTTACAGGAGTGGGGAGAAACCAGTTTTTAGAGGCAATTTTTTTGCAATCCAAGCAAAGAAAAGGGAAAACAGGCAGACCATCTCAGTCTCAGTTTCATTTTATTTTACCAACATCAAAATAGTGAAGCAGAACACAGGACTCCGGGTACCAGACTTGAGGACAGCGATGTTGGACAAAACCTGTGGAAAACCATCACAGTTCAAGATCTATTCTCGACTTAACTATGAACAGCCAAGCCAAGCTACTGACGGGCAGCTTTGATTCCTATGGGGAATGTGTGGGAATGAAAATTCTGGCATTTGGTAAGTTCTCAAAATGAATAAGGTAGGCACTGTTCCAGCGCAACAAAAACAAATTACTGGTCTTATACACAAAGCGTGGTCAAATCAGCATAGTCTCCACACACGTCATGAATCCTTTCTTGCTATTCTATGTGACTTCATAAAGACTACAGAAGAGACTAGGACCATATGCTCCTAGTAGAAAAATCAAAACATTATCAATGGGGCAGAGCAGGTGACGCTTTATGAATATTATTTTCAGAAGTTCTCTTTCAATCTGGCTTCAATATACAAAAAATACCACTTTTATATTTCAATCCTGTCTTTTTAAGTCTAAATTAAGCAAGATTTGTGACTCAGGCTTACCACATTCATTTCTGCATTTTTGTTTTATTTTGCAGATGACGATTATGTCATTTAGAATAACATGTCTGTGCTCTAACAAAGGTCCAACGAGTCATTGTAATACCACATTTCATGATTGGAAAGACAGTTATATCAAATTATGAATAATACAAGCTTTGTCAAAGCAGGTGGCATTTTTCATGCGTTTGACTCGATTACATCTAGCATGTCTAGACTGATGTTCATATTCCTTTGAGTCAGACTTGATGGACTTGCAACTGGAACTTGGGCAACCCGAGTCTGGTGATTTAGGACCAGTTACAGATTTTGAAGTAAAACTATTGGAAAGATGACAATCAAACGTATGTACATATAGTAATACACTGAGGTAAAATATCCTTATTGCCAACTAGCTCAATATTAACAAGAGTTACCTTTGTAACTAATGGAATACAGCTCAGAAGTCTCTGTAGCGTAACAGTTCTGATACTATGAATTCTGGTATCATCCTCGGACTCATCATTCTCAGACTCATCATCCTCAGACTCATTATCCTCTGACTCATCATCCTCTGACTCATCATCCTCAGACTTATCATCCTGTGACTCATCATCCTCAGATTTATCATTCTCAGACTCATCATCTTCAGCCTCATCATCCTTAGACTCATTATCCTCGGACTCATCATCCTCAAACTCATTATTTTCAGATTCATCATCCTCAGACTCATTATCCTCAGACTCATTATCCTCTGACTCATCATCCTTACACTCATCATCCGCAGACTCATTATCCTCAGACTCATCATCCTCAGACTCATTATCCCCAGACTCATCAGTCTCAGACTCATCAGTCTCAGACTCGTCATTCGCATTCTCATATGTAAGCAGGATCCTATCTAGTGTCAGTGTCGTTACTAATGGCATACAACTCAATACGTCCACGAGTGATTTTGTATCCTGACAACAACGCTTCAACTGGAATTCTTGTACTGATTCACATTGTAGATGTGTATCAACATAGCCTGTCAATTTCACATCAGTGAGAGTTACCTTTGTTACTGATGGCATGCACCTAAATAGTCCAATCAGAGTATTTACATGTACACTTCTACTCAAGTAACTACCATCCATCTGGAATTCTTCCACTGATTCACAGCTCGGTGATTTATCCACATCACTTTTTACTTCCATACCAATGAGAGTTACCTTTGTAATGAATGGAATACAGGTCAGTACTCTCAGCAGTGTCTTTATACTTACATTATATGAATTATCATCATCAGATTCACCTGAAAGCAGGATCCTATCTAGTGTAAGTGTTGATACTAATGGCATACAACTCAATACGTCCACCATTGTATTTGTATCCTGAGAACATTCCTTCATCTTGAATTCTTGCACTGATTCACATTGCAGTGATTTATCCATATTACCTACCAATTTCATATCAGTGAGAACTACCTTTGTTACTGATGGCATACTTGTCAGTAGCCTAATCAGTGTATTTCCATTTACACTTGTCCCGAAGCACCCACCATCCATCTGGAATTCATGCGCTGATTCACATCTCAGTGATTTATCCACATTACCTACCAATGTCATATCAGTGAGAGTTACCTTTGTTACTGATGGCATAAAAATCAATAGTCTAATCAGTTTATTTACATCTACTCTGTTATAATACCGCATGCTATTATTTATCCTGAATTCTTGCACTGATTCACAGCTCAGTGATTTATCTACATTACCTTTCAATTTCATATCAGTGAGAGTTACCTTTGTTACTGATGGCATACAAGTCAATAGTCCAATCAGTGTATTTGTGTCCTGAGAACAGTGTTTCATTTGGAACTCTTGCACTGATTCACATGACATTAATGTATCCACATTGCCTACCAGTTTGATCTCAATAAGAGTTACACATATATTATTTGCTGGTATATAACTCAGTATTTTCTGCATAGCATGGGTAGTGATGAAGGTCTTACTCGGAATGTGCATATTATCATATTCAGGTTCAAATGGTTTATCTGTCAATTGGATCCTATCTAGTACTAACCTTTTTACTGCTAGCGTACAACCAAGTAATCTCATCAATAAACTAGCTATTATTGAACAGTGTCTAAACACAATCTCTGTTAGTAATTTACATGATGGTGATATGCTGTCATCAACCTCACCTGTCAGCTCTGTTCCATCTAGTGTCAGTGTTGTTACTGCTGGTATACAATCTAGAAGCCTCATCATCGTGTTGGCTGACAGAGAACATTCCTTCATGTGAAGTTCTTTCACTGCTTTACATGATGGTGATATGCAGTCATCAACCTCACCTGTCAACTTTGTTCCATCTAGTGTAAGTGATGTTACTGCTGGAATGCAATCTAGAAGTCTCATTATCACGTTGGCTGACCAAGAACATTTCTTCATTTGAAGTACTTTCAGTGCTTTACATGATGGTGATATGCTGTCATTATCCTCCCCTGTTAGATCTGTTCCATCTAGTGTAAGTGATATTACTGCTGGAATGCAATCTACAAGTCTCATTATCATGTTGGCTGACAGAGAACATTTCTTCATGTGAAGTCCTTGTAGTGATTGACATAATAGTGATATGCTGTAATCAACTTCACCTGTCAGCTCTGTTCCATCCAGTGTAAGTGTTGTTACTGCTGGTATGCAATCTAGAAGTCTCATTATCATCATGTTGGCTGACACAGAACAATTTCTCATTTGTAGTTTTTGCAGTGATACAAATGATGGTGAAATGCTGTCATCAACCTCACCTGTCAGCTCTGTTCCATCTAGTGTAAGTGTTGTTACTGCTGGTATGCAATATATAAGTCTCATCATCATGTTGGCTGACATAGAACAATTCCTCATTTGAAGTTCTTGTAGTGGTTTACATGATAGTGATATGCTGTCATCAACCTCACCTGCCAGCTTCGTTCCATCTAGTGTCAGTGTTGTTACCACTGGTATGCAGTCTAGAAGTCTCTCCACATTACATCTTTTCCATCCTGCAAGCTCTATCCCTTCCAATGTAAATACTGATAGCAATGGCATGTGGCATAGTAGTTCTTTAAATGAATAAAGCCGAATGACAGTATTGTTGGTCCCTGAATATATTACTTGCAAGTTCCTCAGTGCTCTACATAATGGTGACTTACTGGCATTTGTATTTCTAGTAGTTTGTTTAGGGTGACTTTTGTCTGATGTTATCGGTGTTATTTCTACCATCAACGGAGGATTCCTGTGACTGTTGTCATCATTACTGACTGCCACCACTTTAATATTATCTGAGATAGTATACTTGCCTATGTGCAATGTCTCAAGAGCTGAAAGCCCATGCAGCAAGTGAATCAGTGTATCAAAGTTGATGGATACATAATCACATCTCAACTCTCTGATACGGTTCAACCAACTTTTACTTTCCTGTTGATAATATTGGCCTGCAAAAAAAGCGATGGTATTGACCATTTCGAGGTCTTTGATTCTTCTTATGCTATGTTTCTCCATCACTGGTACTACTTTAGCATGTAATACTTTATAAATATTGGGATTGCCATTTTGTGATTGTTCTGCCTCATGCAGCAAGATGAGAGGAAGATGAAATGGATACCACGAATTGCTTGGTTTACACATTAAATCCACAACATGAACAAGAATAGCTTCAGCAGCTTTCATGTTTTGTCCACAACAAAATTTCAATAGGTACTCCATTTCATCAACATTGTTTTTGTTGATGTATTTAAGACATCTATCAAACTCTTCTTGGTTTGTTTCTATAAGGTCAGCCAGGTACACTGCAGCACAATACTCTTGAAATGTCTTGTGGATAAAAAAAACAGAGGCATCATTCCAAAGCAAGCCTTCTTCTTTAGAAACTATACCCATTTCAAATGCGTATTCCAAAATGTCAGTGTTATCAAATTCCTTTTCATTGATATTTAAATTGTTTTCAAAAAGACTGTATAGAGCAGGCTTTCCTAATTCAATAAGATTGTGTTTATCAGTTGTTTTTGATCCCTTGAATGGCTTGTTAAGATACTTCAGTGCTTCCTGGTATAAAGTTGTCATGCTATTCAAAACGTTAGAACTATTCTTCAGTACATTTTCCCACAATAGGCATATCATAAGAAGAAGAATGGGACACGATGACAATGTAGATAAAAAAGGAGTTTCACTTATATGTTGAACTAATGTTTGTGCTAGCTCAGGATTATTGAAATAGGTCTGACTAAAAAACTTCTTGATATAATTGCAAGAATTTTTCCAAGAAAAGCCTGATAGTTTTACTATGGAATACTGTTCTGTTTGACCAACACAGAAGTCATCTACTTTGTGCATCCTGCTTGTGGCTATTACAAAACATTCAGATAATATCTCATCCTCTAAAGCATGGTTTATTGTTCCCCTACGCATCTCATCATAACTATCTAAGAGAATCAAACAGTTTGTTTGTAAATCATTCAGTACATTTTCAATATCATCTACTGATACCCCCGTTAGTACTTGCCTCTTTATTGCCATACAAAGCGTTTCATCACTGGCAAATTTGTGAATATCTAGAACAAAAAGCAAAGTCATTTGATTTAAAACCGATGCCAAAGCTTCTGAAGATGTATTTCCAGCATCCTCGGACTTGGACCATTCATATGCAAGTTTTGACATCAAGGTTGTTTTGCCAGATCCTGCATTTCCGCATATCAATACATGATGTGATTGCTCCATCTTCTTGTCTTTTAAATTCAGCAACTCTTCATAGGATATCAACTTCCTACCTGTTGAGTGCAATTCTGTCCTACCTTTCGACAAACTATTTGATGGTGGCCTCTGCTCAAGAAGCTCCAAATCTACGAACAGATCATCTGTGTCTGCCTCTGCGTACTTGTTTCGTCCAAAACGTATCTTGCTTTTGGCTTTACTGTACTTCTGCTTTAACTTTGTTCTGCACTTCATTATCAACCCTAAAAATATCAAATATGATTCAAAATTATCGATAAGATTCCTTACTATGTACCTTATAGATCTTAAAATATACTTTCCCCTATAGTTTTATAGTTTTCATATTGTGGTCTACATCTGGTGACATCTCATGCTGACATGTTAAATATTTTAGGTCATTTTTATAAAAATTGACATGGTGATTGCTCTCAAAGCTGGAAGTGATAACATTTTTAAGATATGCATGAACTATAATAACCCCCATTTATTATGCGCCTTTTCCAAATGGTTTAAGCTTAGACCATTATCAATAGGCTGTCATCAGGAAATAATCAGAGATATTTCATCTCACGGTCTCAATCGCGGCCACTTCTAGCCAATGGCCAATTACTTGCGCAAGTTTATCAGCACTATGATTGTTATATTCCCCCTAAATAGCTATCCAATATCGCTTGGGTCCACAACATGTTGGCCATAGTGGGGTTCAAACTCACAACCTTCAATATGAGTTATGTGCTTTTCAGCTTTATCACACATGCCTTCATCATGTTCGTTTAACTCAATGTTGAGCTAAAAAATACTTGAACAACAGTACACCGTGGCAGTTGGATACCATATAAGAGCAAAGACAACACAGCAAAAGCCACTGTCAACACTTATTACATGTTGCTACTTCAGAGAATGTATGATGCGACTCTGTGGTGGACTACATCCGGTGTCTAAACAGCCACGATGTACAAATGCATGCTCCTCTTTATTTCGCCACTGTGACATATGAAACATAATTTCCCTGTGTTTACCAGTATGATATCATAGTGGTATTGCATGAAATAATGGATATACTGTATGTTGAATTCGATACGACTTACCTGAGATGTAGGATACTTCTGTTTTGCCCTGGTGTTGATTCAGTCTACTCTTAATCTGCGAAAGGTCTAAAAAGAAATGATTGAAAATATTATGAGTAAATTTGATGACCTATATAATTGGAGTAAATATAACCAAGGAAATTCATTCCCTTGTAATTTTCGTGTCTCATTGGTTGATTACTTCATCACCATAGTTGACTACTGCTAGGTAGACCTTATGTTAACATCCATATAGATTTGAGAACTTCCTTAGAAATTATTAAAAAGCTTTAATGAGAAGTTATTTGAAAGCTTGAAAAACATAAAATTGTCAATGCTTCTGTTTTAATGCACTGGAGCAGGTTATTCAACTGCAAGGCAGTCTTAATAGGCCTGCGGATTTGTTTGTGCATCGGGGAGAGCAGTTGTAATCCATATAAAGACCAGCATGGCGCCAGCAGGGCATCCGGACCGTCAGGTTTCCCCAACTAGGAATGTGCTGACCTGGCCCGATTCGGTCAGAGAAAGTTAGTTTTCTTAATTTCTTGGGCACAGTCTGGGCCGTGGAGTCAAGAAACAAGACGGATCTGGGCAGATTATTTTGTCATCGGTGCGGGTATATTCTGACAGTCCGGGGATCAGATTTTGCAAAAAATCTATCATGTAAGATGATGAATAAAGTAACAAGGATATTGGACAACAAGTTCATAACAAAATGAGCAAATATAGACCCCGTTAATACCGTTTTATAGGCCAAATACAACTACAAACTAAAGTTACGGTCAATAAAAACAAGGAAACACTGTAATGGTTCTGTCGTCGGTCTGTTCCAGAGAGTGTCGGGTATATGGGGTTTCAAATAGATACCTTCAGGTAGGTCAAGATCGAGAAAATTCTATTGGGTCATTTTGCCGTCGGGTCAAAAGAACATTTTCTGACGTGACAGTCCGAGGTCGGGCCATTTGTAGCAGGGTTTGTACGGTCTGGGGGATTGAAAAACATGCCCCGCTTGTCTTTAATTCCAACTCAACTGCTCAACATTGGCTAGAATCTACCATCTTCTTATTTGAAAGCTTGTGGCCGGCCCCCAAAGGAATCACAGAATAATGATTTGAAATCAACTGAATAAAAATGAATCAGAATGCACAAATTTACCAGGGCTAAATTATTTAATTCAACTGTGTTTAAATTTGCCACTTTTGATAGTACCTAGTGCCACACTAGACGCCCTCTATATAGTCTAGAGTCCAAAAACTATTCTTTACTTGTCCCACTATGAACATGGTAATTCTACAGCCAATAAGAAGACCATGTCGACATGTTTGTTGCTGCAGGCTATGTTAGTAGTGAAGCCCCAACCTAAGTGCTCCCCATTTCCTACAACAGGCTGTAACGGCATCTTACCTTCTTTGATATCAGTCATTCCTTCACTTACTGCAATGCACACAGTGTCCATTCCTAAGGGAAAAATTGAAGACAAAGTATTTATATATATATATAAGCAGCCCTGCCAGACTTGAAAAGTCAGAAATAAGGAGACCTCAGATCAAGGGTTCAGAACCTCCAACCAGTTCATATGAACTAGACTCTTCAAATAGCCAGGAAAATTATCACAATGAACAATGTGATATGGTTTTAAAAAAAATCATCTCAAGTTCGCACATAACTCATTGGAGATCAATTTTCTTTGTAATTAATAATTATTATAAGTTGCCTTTACTTTATAATTGAATTTGACACTATTATTATTTTGTTAAATAGGGAGGTCCCAATTTGTGTGTTTCTCAACGTAAAAAAAGTACCATTGCACCCATGTCCCATGAAAATCCACTGATTGAAGTATGTGGAAACAGTCATCAATATTCAGTAGACCTTTTTTACCACAGATAGACACACACCCACCCCAACACCCCCCCCACCCAAACTAACAGACACACACACACACTACCAAAGTAGTCCTGTGTGCCTTCTTACAGAAGACAAAAAGGACAGTCTTACCTATATGGTCACAGTTGCAACACAAGTATACCACGAGGAGGAATTATTGGTCCAATAAATTGCCCATATCTCAAGAACTTGTAAAGTCCAGTTTTTCAACAACATACAAGTTGCTTTACCAATGGTTGTTGTCTAACTATAGAAAACTCAAATTGAAAGTCGACCTATTATAAATGTCTCGTTTTGCTTGATTGTATCATATACATGTAGTATTCAGTAAAATTTTTAACTGATTTTTTTGTCATAGAAACTTAACAGGCCAAGAGAGAGTTGCATCTTACCTTCTGTGAGACTAGTCACTCCTTGGTTGGTTTGATTGACAACTCTGCTCACAGTGTCTATACCTAATGAAAAATGGCAGACAGAATTAATACAAAACTTATAAAACAAAAGCCACGTTGGGGGGAATGGGGGGAAAGAGCTTTGTTCACTTGTTTACCAGGCTCATTCCAACGGGAAGTCAGTAAACAGGTGAATCCTCACCTGGTACAGACTAAAATCATTAAAAAGTATGATTTTTACCCAAAAATGTCTTGGAAAGCGTAACTAAAATTTGGGTGAGTTTTAGTTTGATTCTTTTCACTTAAAAATAATATAAATGTCCAGGAAAAATCTAACAAACTTTTAAAATTTGCCTAAATTGTTAAAACTATATGCATCAAAAACGCTAAAAAATTGCATTTTGCAAAATATACCAATTTTGATCCTTATTTTGCCAAGGCGCAATGTGGCGTGGCCTACCTAAATAATTGATTTGCGCACTTTGTTTTCACCACCATGGCTCCACCCTGGACTATTCTCGTAATGCTTAGCAATGCATGGTGCTACCTCATTCTGACTATTGTAGTAATGTTTGGACTAACAGTTTTAAAACAAATTTAATATTTCTGCAAATTCATCATAACAAGCTTGAAATGCTGATTACCTTACACCAGTTGATGAAATGTTAAGTGACCTTTGTTGGTCCAGACACTTTATAAACACTGGAATCTTGCAATGTATTGCAGTATTTTTAAATGTCTTAATGAATCTTGCTCCGAATTGTCTCACACTCAATTTATAGTACCTATATATATATTAATTCATATCCTACAGATACCACGAAAGTGAATCCTTGGCTATACCAACATTCGACTCGATCGTGTTCAGGATTACGCACTTTTCATAACCGTGCTATAAAATTGTGGAACAGTATTCCAGGTGATTAGAGTTAACGTCCAGAGAATCAGTATTTCAATAACTGTTTTCAAACATTTGATCAATCAACTTGTTTAAATGAAAAAATGTGATGGTGTACGTTGGTGGGGGTGGGGGCTTTAGATTGCAGTTTTGTTTTGTTTTACTTTCTTGCTATTGTTTGATCAGTTACTTGTGTTTTACTCATATATTTGTAGTTATATATTTGTTTCAAAATACACTTTATAAACTGATCTGGCTACTCAGTACTCTGTATAAATAAAATGTAAATAAATAAATAAATACAATTTCTTTTTCCCCTACCTTTTAATACTTGTGTCGTCAGGGTCTTGTTCTTCACCAGGCATAAGGATATGTTATCAGTTGTTTCTGAAAGTTTAAAGAACGTTTTGAAAATAAATTCGATAACGATTTATATTGATACATAAATAATTTACAGATAAGAATTAAAATTAAAATGCTTTTTATCTTTTACAACATGATGGCATGACTGTCATTACCTAAAGTAATTTAATACCTATGAAAGAATGATAGTGACTTCTGCCATAGCGGACAGTATACATCTATAGAAAATTTCAATTACTATTGCAAATTCTTATTGCAATTATAGACCTGTGAATTTATTCTAGTAATGATGAGAACATTACACTGCATAATTGGGAAATTGCTATCTAACCTTAAAACAGCATTCAAACTTTTCCAGAGTCTCAATGGGGTGAAGGGTGGGGGTTAGGGTATGTGGGTAGTCTAGTCAGATTACCATTCAATGAAATGTATTCAAAGTGATAACCTACCGACAGAACC
>JAUMTS010037020.1:0-11158 GCA_032273385.1 Ophiopholis aculeata | reverse complement strand
CCTTCTCTTTTTTCTCTCCCCTTCCCTTCCCATTTTTTCTCCCCTTCCCCATTTTTTTGTTGTCCGGGGGGGGGCAGTCTATGCCCTGGCTGCCTTGTGCCCTGTGTATCAGTATAAACTTCGCTAGTAAATTTCAATGCTCGAAGACGAACTCGAACAGTAAAATTAGCATTTTTTTCTCTCATAATTTGGTCTTCCCTTGACATAGTATCAATGAATATATGAAAAGCAACATTTAGGCTGGGGGTGTGCTTATATTTTTTTGAGAATGTCAAAATATCTGCCATTTACTACTGGGGGGGTGAGGGCGCTATTTTCAACTTTGCTCCAGGGCGCCAAAATGAATGACTCACTTGGCCCCCCGTGTGTGCGACCTCCTGGATTCCTGGATACGCCCCTGCATTTTGACGTTCAATGGGCAGTACGGCAATGCGGCAAGGGGCCAGCATTAATTTCGCCAGAATAAAATGACCCTCCATCATTCACCAAAATGATCTACTGTCCCGTGCTTTCTATTTTCTTACCTGTATCAACCTACCTCTCATAAGTGTTTGTGGTCTGTCCCAGAACTTACCTTCTCGTTGTATCTATGGCAACCTGCCAGTTCGAGGTGCCGTTGTTTACAAGTATTTCCGATCCAGTCCCGTCAAGATTAGAGGATTGTATGGTGGTTCGATTAGCTGAGAAAACCATTCGTCTATTTACAGGATCGATAGCCAGACCTCTTAGTTGCTGGATGTTGTCTGTATTAACAATAATCCATATAATCATTATTCAATACAATCAATAATCAATCAAAGTTAAATTATTTTATTTTCGGTAAAAATGGAAATGATATTTGTTATATATGCATAGTCTTAATTACATTTTTCTGTCATGTGATAGGATTTTAACTAACTAGCAAACGTAGCCTATTCTAAAAAGTCCATTCAATTAATCGCACTGCACGTTATCAATGCTGTGGGATATACAATTAGTCCGATTACTGCTCTGCTTCATTTACAGGTCGTCTGAAGTAAAAGGTATAAAGCACCAGTTTAGAAATGTTAGTAAACAAATAGCGCCAGTATCCATGCGAGCGGAGCGAATAACGGATGGGGTCCAGGGGCCCGACTTAGAGCCCATGGTGAGATCCAAGGGCAAAGCCCTGGCAGGAGTCCAAGGGGCAGCGCCCCCAGGTCTTGACTATTTTAGAGGCTTAGGAGAGCTATTTTTGAACTCCAAAGTAGCTCTCCTAGGGCTCTCAAAAGAGCTGAATTTTTAAAATCAGGAGCTTAGATTGTGCTTCTTGGTTAAAAGTTTAAGACATTTAAATTTGGAGACAAAATGGTACAAAAATAGAAAGATATACAAGCTAAAATACACGATATGATCCGACATTCATTTTTTTCAAACAACGTTTGTGCAATGGTTTTATTTCGGTTGAAAAGTACGGCAGAGATTCAGTAGTGCCACGCGGTGGTAGTATTGCAACACACAACTCACGAAGTCAAGATTGCCGTCCTAACTTCCTCAGTTCACGATTTCGTTACTTTGACAATAAAGAAAATAGTTAAGAAATATTGTTACCAAGTTGGGAACTCGTGAAGCTCGTGAATATCCTTAATTCAAAGAGGGGCTTTTCAAACACCACCGCCTCGTTTATGGTAAACTAATCCCAACTTTGTGAGTTCCTGACTTTGTACGCCAAATATTACGTTGTCAGGTGTTTCTGTGTTATACAACACCGCTTCTGTTTTCTTCCTAGCTGCACGAGTTGTGTGTTGCAACTCCGCCTCCTGTGTGTCATAAAGTATCAATAAAGTACGAATAAAGTACTTTACTTTATGTGTACTTTATTAGATGTGTACTTTTATGGAACACGAATAAAGTATACTTTATTTGTACTTTATTTGATAAAGTACAAATAAAGTACAGTTTAAATAAAGTATACTTTATTTTTACTTTTTTTGATAAAGTACTAATAAAGTATACTTTATTCGTGATCCATAAAAGTACAATTTAATAAAGTAAACAAATAAAGTATCGTAAATTTATTTGTACTTTATTTTGACCAGGGTAGCCCGAAAACGATATGGAAAAACCCTCATACATAAAGACATATGTTAAAATGTCATCTTTTTTTTATCGAGTAATATATATTTTATCAAATTTATCGCCCCGGAAGAGATAAATGTCAAGCTTTGAAACCCCCTATTTTAACGTGTGTTTCAATGGGAGGCTGATTTAGTGTAGTGCGCCCTTCTAACGCCTTTTGCCAAAAATCGACTCTCTGAGTAAAAGAGTACAAAACTTAGCTAACACTGAATACAAGTTCAAAGTTTTCAAACGTAACAAGCATGTTAATGATTAATAATAAATGCTATTAAACCATTTTTAGCACAACAACGTTTACATTTGGCATCTAGTGAAACTTAAAAGTGTCCTTGATGACTGAAAATGAGTGAAAATTATGAAAAATGCATATTTGCTTGAATTCGACGACTCAAAAATTGAAGTGTAAATTTCGAAACGTGTCCTTAAAGTCCTCAGAACTAGGTGTTATGGAGTGGGGGGGTGGGGGCTTTTTAAACACCACAATAAAGTGAGATAATTTGAGAAACACTTTCATTCAATTTGTCCGCATTTGAAGAAAAAATCACAGAAAACAGTAGCTTTCAAACATGGCGGAACTTGTAACATTTGTGTCAAAATCTGCCTTAGCGCGGCCTAAAATGATAAATGTGTGAAATTTTATGATTTTCCAAAATGATGGATTTGATTGTCAAGAGGATTTTGGAGCATAGCAACATTTGAGAGAGAGCTTACATTTGACACGTTTACTAGAAATAAACTAAATTTGTCAAAACTGAAGAAAAAATTACATTTAAAAATTGTTCGATATGTTCTAAGGGCGCACTACGTAAATCACTCCACGTTTTGTGTTATAGTTATAGTCCGGCATAAACACAAATAAATTTTGCGCCTATTTGGTGTCATGTACAGATTTTTATTTGCTTTCTATTATCAAGAGAGTAATCAAATTAAAGCTTAAAGCCTCAGGTGAATGTCAAAAAAGCCAATTTTTTAAATTTTTACAATAAAGTAGGCCGCAGTGTAGGTAAATGGGCAAAATGCGTTACGAGGCCGAAAATCGGGTTCAACGGTCACATCTTATTTTAAGGGTTCCTAGCCCGAAAACGAGATGGAAAATCCCTCATAAAGGCATATATTTGGTTATCGAGTGATATACATTTTATCAAATTTATCGCCCCGGAACATATAAATATCAAGCCGTGAAACCGGCTAGTTTAACGTGTGTTTCAATTGGGGGGGGGGGCGATTTAGTGTAATGCGCCCTTAAGTTGTTTCCAACTAGTGTATGTTTTTTTACCGTAAATTACCGAATCAAATTGTGCATTAATGCGCCCTTAAGTTGTTTCCAACTAGTGTATGTTTTTTTACCGTAAATTACCGAATCAAATTGTGCATTCTTTGTTTTAGAATGAACCTGCATAAAATGTTCTTAACACATCATGAAGTATATTTCTTACGTCATCAGAACTGACTTTTCAATGAAGATTTCTTTTGTGAAAGCACAATATAGCGTCTTCAAAAACACCGTTTTTTGCGTGTTTTTTGACACGTTATTTTTAAACCATTTTCAAAGTCGTCGTTATTCCAAACGGCATAAAATTTTCAAATAAATTAAATGTAAAAATGTGTGTATCTATAAGACATTCGTATGAAACTTTTGCTCACTCTTTTGTATTCTTTAGAAAGGAGCAACACGTTTACTCGGGCGTGAAATGAATTAATGATACGGTTTCTCTTTAGTATGACTCAAATTTTAAAACTTCAATTCACGCCGTATAGTGAACATCATTTAAGTTTAAAATTTGTAAGCAAAATTTGACTAGGAGTCTTTACTCATATGCATTTACTGTAACTCTTAAAATATTAGCCGTATGGACAAACGATGACTTAATTTGCTTCTAGGTCACCTGAAAAACACGTCAAAAATCAGTTTCTTTGAAGACGCCATGTTGTGCTTTCACAATATAAATCTTCATTGACAAATCATTTCATGATGTTTATAAATACCAAGAACATCTTATGCGGGTTCATGCTAAAATAAACAATGCAACATTAGCATTCAGTAATTTACCTTAAAAAACATACCACTGGTTAGAGACCCCTTAAATGCATGCTGTTGTTTATTCAGCGAGAAGGTTATTGTGTTACCATTATTTGTTTAAGTATTTAGGGACAGTGATTTGGTTTTGCACAAATACAGTCTGTTTGAGCCTGCAATGGGTCCTTTCTGCAGTTAAAGTGCGCCAATTAATGTAACCTATAGTCTGTTCTTTCGCATGACATATAAATCAAAGAAAGAGACAGACAGGACATTATCCGGGGGGGGGGGGTAATCCCATTCTGGAGGTGACGCGTATGTACGGCTGTTAAGACCCCACTTTTCAGCATCGCTGTCACCCAAAGACCCCTTATTTTTTTCGAAAACATATACTTTCTGATGGCTCTCACCCAAAGACCCCTTATTTTTTCATTCAACCTGTCACCCAAAGCCAAACATTTCCTGACGTTGCAATTTTAACAGCAAATTGACTATTATCAATGATTTTATGATTATTTAATACATCAGCAAGCTACTTTGAGCTACAAATTGAATGTATAAAGCTTCTATGTGACTGAGACGCCTCTCACCCAAAGACCGAAACTTGCTATCTCACCCAATGCCCCCCTTATTTGGGACCAAAGGGCCGGCTCTCACCCTAAGACCCCCTATTTTTTGTATTTTCTCTCACAAAATGCCCCTGGTTTCGAAAGTATCAGTCCTAAACCTTTATCCATTTCAAATGGACGTACCCCGGGGTATATCCATGGCAAAAGGGTGCACCTGATATGACGGTAGCTACTCGTTCCTCTTTTCAACACTATAATACTTAAAATCATATTGATTGAGTATTGATAGGCTAATTTAATAGACAAGGCAAAAGACCGCCTTTATTGAGCCATAGAATTCTAAGCCCAGGATTCTGAGCTCCCTTTCATCCATTACATAGTAAGGTTAAAATCTGCTTTAATATAAGAGTGTTTTGGTTGATTGAATAAATTGCGGTTACACTGACATTATGAGTTAAATGTCGGTTCCGACAAATGCATCCTTTAGCCACGGATGTACACATATTGATCTCAGCTGTCCGTTAATAACATAAGTATCTGTTTATTTTACAGATATAGCGCAACCATGTATCTGTGCAGTGCAAATAGCGTTGGTGGATCTCTGGCGCTTCAGAGGGATACTTCCGGATGTAGTTGTGGGACACAGTGTTGGGGAGGTTGCTGCAGCGTACTGTGCCGGCCTTCTATCCTTTGAACGGGCAATTAGCCTAATCTACCATCGTGGTAAACAACTCTGTAAGACAAGTGGTTCGGGAACGATGATGGCAGTACTGCACCCAGCTGACGAAGTGCTAGAGAAGATGCGATCGAAAGGCTACGATCAGAAACTGGACATTGCTGCCATCAATAGTCCCAATCAGGTAGTTATATCAGGTGATACGAAAAGTATAAACGACCTGCAGACAGAATTTAAATCTGATAACATACGATGTGTTCAACTAAAGGTAAGAAATGCTTTCCATAGTAGGCAACAAGCATGTTTAGAAAAGAAATTCAAAAGCAAAGTGTCGAAATTTCTAAGATCAAAAAATGGATCGGCAAACAACGGAACAAGAATCATACCGATGCTTTCTACAGTGACCGGACGCTATATGACACGTGAAGAGGCAGGTTCATCTGAATATTGGTGGAAGAATATACGTCAACAAGTCCTATTCAAAAATGCCGTTGAGACCCTGCTCAGTGATGGATATCGCGTATTTCTTGAGATTGGACCTCATCAAGCATTGATTCCAGCTGTTAAAGATACTATTAATGCGAATCTCCAAGAACAATCAGTCAAACCAGTGATATCTGGATCGCTGGTTAGACCTCGTGATACCAGCAAACTAGCGGAAGATAGAAACACGCTTCTCCTCAACCACGCACAGCTCTGGGTATCAGGAGTACCGGTCGACTTTAGCAGCTATTTCGACAAGGGTTTTACAACTACTACATCGATACCGAAATACCCATGGCAACGAGAACTATGCACAGCTGTTCCTCCTGACACCGTAGAAGACTTTCAGTTTCCACCTAAGCGCCACCCTCTTCTTGGAGAACAACAAGTACTCAACATTCCAACTGGTACGCACATGAAGTGGTGGAAATCAAAGCTTACAAAGTCATCTGTGCCGTGGCTTAAGGATCACATTATTGGAGGAGCTATCATATTCCCAGCAGCTGCGTATATCGAAGTTTCGCTAACCGTTGCAAGAATCTACTTTCCAGAAGCGGTACCAATTACACTTCAAAACGTTGACCTACAGAAGTTCATGTATGTCCCAAAAGGTGAATGGTTAGTGGAAACAACATCGGAAGAACTGATAACAACCAAGGTACACGCCACTATTAGAAGTTGTGAACCAGAAGTACAGAAGAGGACCCTTCACATGGAGACTGACATCGTTAATCAGGCGACTTCACACCAAGGCGGGGTTTTGGATGTCAAAGCAATAACTGCACGTTGCAATGTTACTCTCACACAACAGATGGTGGAAGAAATCAGGGAACGTTCGGGAATGAAGTTTGGACCGAGTTTCCAAACAACAACCAGTGCATTTGTCAATGATAGTGTCTCTGAAATAGTCAGTTTCTGTGAAGCTCCGGATGTAATTTTTCGAGAGTTCAAAAGGTACATTTTCCATCCAGCCTTACTTGATACTTGCTTTCAATCATACGGTCTGCTTGTTGGCTTCAAGAGTTATAGCGATGCCTTGAAAAGGGGTACTCTTATTCGGACTGTCAAAGAGGTTCCAAGGAAAATGAAATCGTTTAGTCTCTACAAGGAAGCACCGAGAAGAATTGTTGTGCATTTGTCGTTGAGCGGGGATCTTGAAAATTTCGTTTTCAGCGACATCACAATTGCTGATACAGAATCAAATGAAATTGTGGCTGTAATGAAACGGGTTCAATTCCAAAGGTTTGAAACTGATGTTGAAATAGGACCCAATATTTGGAGTACAAACTGGGTTAGTGTTCCTGGTGCAGAACAGAAGTCTAAGCAAAGACGATGTCTTATTATTCAAGATCAGTTGGGTATCTGCAGTGCTGTAGAAGGACGTCTCCAGGCTTCAGGTGTTTGCACAGTTGTCGCGAATGTCGGTGAAAACCAGAAGAACAATATTCAGCAGTATTTCAAAGAATCTCCATCGTTTACTGATATTCTTGTACTTCAACCCCTTGACATGATCACTTTACAGGATGACGTGAGCTCAACAGATGGCATGCATCTCGAGGGATTTCGCACACTGCAACACAGGTTTCCTTTGTTTTGGAAGTTCCTTCTTTTGGAAATCACCGACTTGAACCACGATATCTGGCCACGCGTGATCTTTATTACAGCTGGTGCACACAAAGTCTTTCCTGGCGAAAACGTAAACTCTTTCATGTGTTACGTACATTCACTGCTGATGACAGAAATGTACGAAGAACCAAGGCTGCGAGCAGTATCCGTTGATGTTCCTCTATGTGTAGATGTCACAGAAACCAGTTCAATTATTCACGAAGCCTTCTTGAATACTTCGGATGATGAAAACGTGTTGGCATATAGAAGAAGTTACCAGTGCACGCAACAAGAACCACATTTTATACGATTTGCTCCACGTATAACATTTGAACCCACTGGTAACTTCCGAGTTAACACTGGCAACCAGTCATGGATCGTTCAAAACTCTCAGGGGGCAGCAAAGCTAAGTCTAAGGCCAATTGAAACTAGCATATCACCAGTAGAATCTAACGAAAAAGAAACGATGAGTTTACATGCATTTTGTATATTTCCTGTTGAAGAAGACGCTATTCAAGATGTCACAACCAGTACCAAACAATCAGATGAAATGGTCACTATATATGCAGGAGAGAAACGAAAAGGCGATGACTTGTCGACTACTATCCTTGCTATCAGCAACACTCTACCTCAGCTGTCAGCTTTGATCATTCTTGACCCTAACCAACGCAACTATGTTGAGTTACCTGATGGAATCAATGGCATCAATGCAATCCATGCTGTAAAAGAGTACTTACCTGCTTGGATATTTTTCCATGACATTCTCCAGCTTACTTCGTCAGCACATGTATTGTTCCTGGCAGACAGTGAGACATCTAGTCAAAGTCTTTCGTTTCCGTCACTGGCGTATGCAAGAGGCGCTCGAGTGACATGTGTAGCCATAGGGGTGAATGACAATGCGAGTCAGACGATGGGTCTCCAACAAAACGGGAACTGCAAGATCATCAATATCGAAGATGTCAACACCATTGAAAAGTTCTCTGTCGATCTACTGATCGTACCAATGAGTAGTACCAGTCTGCAAAAAGAGGTTCCACCACTCTTAGGCACATTGAAGAAGTCAAGCACAACGTTGTATCTCTATGACGGCGACATCAAACAGTCAACAGTGATACCAGGAATGTCTGGTCTGAAAATCATGACTTACACGACATCGTTGCCGAAAGCGCTATCTCGACAGAGTTCAAAGGCACTTCTAGATGCAGTCAATGACATATGCGGAGTGTTAAAACAATCAAGATCGATGATGAAGAATTTGGAAACATCACGCGACATATCGTTATCCCAACTTCCTCTAGTGAAAGGAAGAATCCCCCACTCTATTGTCATCACTGTGAAAGAAGAGCACATCAAACTTCCTTTCGAGCTGTATAGTGATCTGTGGATTGCTGAGAAAGATGCATCATATCTTGTTACAGGAGGTACAAGTGGCTTTGGCCTGTGTGTCGTCAAGTGGTTGGTCTCAAGAGGAGCTACCTATATATTCATAATTTCAAGACAAACTCCAGATGATGACGTATTGAAGTACTTTACAGAAGAGAAAGCAGCAAAGATTCGACATTACAAAGCAGATGTTTCAAGTGCCACTGAGATTGAGAAAGTCTTGATAACCATTCGTGATTCTGATTTGCCACCTTTGGTAGGCATATTTCACCTTGCCGTCCAGTACCGAGACGGATTTTTGCATCTTACGACACAAGACAAATGGAATGCAGTCATGGAAGTGAAAGCATATGGCGCCCTTCTCCTTCACCAATTAACGTTAAAGCTCAAAATACCACTGAAGTACTTTGTTGTTAGTTCCTCAATAGTTTCCTTGATAGTCAATACCGGACAAGGAAATTATTGTGCGGCTAACAACTTTCTCAATAGTCTGTGTCACTATCGACGACATCAAGGACTCCCTGCTACAGCCTTGTGCATTGGATTTATCAACAGTGTTGGATTTGCTGCCTCAAATGACCTGGTGAAGGTTGGTGAAGAGCGTGGAATGATGAGTCTTGATCCAGCAGAGGTTTTGCAAGCTTTCAACGCTGCGTTGACGACAGAAATGCCAGTCATAGGTATTGCAGGACCTCTCATACGCAGGAGATTTATTCAGAAAAGTCGTCTTTTCCTATCTCATCATTTCAGCGAGAGAGGTGGAAGGTTCTCGTTATTCAAAGGCTTGTTTGCTGACATGAAGGAAGTAATGGATCAATCGACGGGATCATTCCGGCAAACGTTGCAAGAGAAACCAGAAGAAGAAGCCAAGACACTGATAATCGACAAACTTTGCCAGGTACTGAAAACACAGCTCGGAACTACGGAAAATATTGATATAGATGTCAGTCTGCTTTCGTTAGGGTTAGATTCCTTGTTGGCAACCAGTGTGAGTGAGGCCATTCATGATCACTTTGAAGTCACCGTAAGTCCAGTGGAGCTCATTAATGAAAGTATGACAGTCACCAAGCTGCAAGTACAGATACTCAACAGTATCAAAACTACATCTACCGATGCGACAATCGGTGATGTCACTAGCGACAGTATCACCACAACCCAAAATAGAAAAGCTTTGACAAAGCCATGGCTGGTTGAAGGACCTACAAACAAAACAACAAGGTTGAAAATGGTTTGTTTTCCTCCGACTGGTGGTGGTGCTTCATTCTTTACTTCTTGGTCATCATATGTGGTCCAGTTTGGAATACAGCTGATTATGGTACAATTGCCAGGATGGGAAGGACGCGAAACTGAGAGGCCTATTCACGTATTGCAAGAAATAGTAAAGGGTGTCACTGCGGAATTGCTACCGCGGCTTGAAGATCGCAAGTTTGTCTTATTTGGACATAGTATGGGAAGCTTGATTGCATTTGAAACAGCTCAAAGACTTCTTACAAACAACCTCCGACCTTGTCATATGTTTCTTAGCGGTTGGTACGCGCCCACTTTGCCATATCCTAATCAAGCCGATCTCAAGGGCATAAAAAAGAGAACATTTGCAGGCCTGAAGCACGTGTTGGAAACTGGCGACGATTTCTTCAAATATGCAACCAGACAACATTTAACGAGTCTTTCGTTCTTGGATGACACCATCCTCAATAACAGGGTTCTCCTGTTACGCTTACTGCCTGCAATAGAGTCAACATTCAACATCATTCGAGCATATCGATGTGAAGATCGTAATCCTCTTCCTTGTGAGTTGACTGTGTTTGGTGGTAAGAGTGATCCTTTTGCTGCTCCGCGCCTCCTTGGCGAGTGGAAGCATCAAGTTGCTACTGGCTATCGCTTTAAAAAGCTCACATATGAAGGCAAGCATATGTTTATATTGGGTGAGGTTGAAGCTGTATTGAAGGAGGTGGAACTTGCTCTGCGAAGATATACCAATGGAAAGACATAAACGAGAAAGTAGCTAAACAGGGGTGAGTTCTTATCAGCTTGTGAAGAAGAAGGAGGATTGGCAAACTGCATAGAAGAACTTATAGACTTTTTGTACAGACACCAGATGCGAAGGGTTTGATTTCGGGGCAGGATGATTTATAATATTGCGACCGGTGAAATATTTTTGTGATATAGCTTACAGGACCTTTTGCGTTTTAGAACGTTTTCATACTATATTTGTGTAAAAAACAGAATAAGACAATCCTATTTTGAGGGAAGTGTCTTAACAATTTGTCCCAATTAACAGCGTAGTAATTTGTCCAATTAACGGCGTAGTAAATTTAGATAATGCTT
>JAUMTS010036909.1:0-11163 GCA_032273385.1 Ophiopholis aculeata | reverse complement strand
GAGATTACAATGTGCATGTATTCATACTTTCTTTAATTGTTACTGCATGCATAGACAGATTTGTCTGTTTTTCATTAAAGGGGCCCAGTCCGTTAACAAAATCAAACTTTGTGAGATTTTGTAACCAACAGATTACTCATATTTTTCTCATAACCTCATGTAAAATTTTACAGCTGGTACGTGTTCCATTTGGGAGATATAAGTGGAAACGTGTCAAGTTACAACCATAATCAGCTTTACACAGTAAAGTAGAGGCTACTGTTATATACAAAAATGCTTCGTAAATCAAAACGATTTGACCGATTTAACTGACATTTCAAATTATAGTCTCTTGAGCAATGCTCCATCAAATGAAAGAGAAAACTCTTCGTTTATTTTTTAAATCGGACCACTCCCCTTTAAGTACCCTTTATCTTCTTCTTAAAGTCAATATAAATTTTATATACATGTACAAATAGCAATTATACTGTCATTTATTAATATTTTAACTGTTATTTGTTTTTAATTCTCATTACGAAACTTCTCCACATTGGACATTCAAGAAACAAACAATCATCCTACCACCTCCACCTGTTTTCTCTTGTAGAGGGCATGTCGATTTCAGGCGTTTTTCATACAAAAATATCGGAAAATAACAGAACTCCAGAATATTTTTGAAAATGTGCAGTAGAATGCCTAGTGGTATTTTTTCTAAACATCGATTGCCCCCACGTTGACGGAATTGCATGCTATTTGAATGAGCAGTTTTAGTGTTACCATATTGATTCAAACTAAAGTGTATATACAGAAATAGTTCACTACGTTTTGACCTAAATATCCATAGTATTTGTTATTTGAATATAACTAAAGATTTTAATACAATAATTATTGTATCGAAAATGAAAGAAATGCTGATTTGTAAACTTGCACTTGACGATTTTTGTACCAGCACCCTTTAACAAGTATAGCATCTTTTACAGGAACGCTACTTTATCGAACAAGTTTATTCTCCTTGTACAGGGGTAAAATTACATAACATTTATGAAACTAGGTCTAACTGTATACTTTTATTTTACATTTGCTATATCATTAACAATATTTATATTAGATTATATAAAGATCTTAACATAAGTATCTACCCTCACTTTGTCAGCGATTTAGATCAAACTAAATGTCCTATCTAGACAATGTCTTATACAGTCATCAAAGCACATATCTTTGCTACCGTTTCATACAAAATTTCCGGCCACAAACCACAGATTCATAGTCAAGATTTGCATTTTTTGTGCATATTGCTGAGTTATAAGAAGTTATACAATAGAGCAAATACGCAGCAAAAATAAGCCAAGGTAGACCATTATGAGCGAAGCACTCGAGGTTTGTTCATACTAGTCTTGCGTTGCTTTCGCGGTGCGGTGTGTACCGATATATCGACTATTTCCTGCCGCAACTCACTGCAAAGTCCCGCTTTTCAAGTTAAAATGTATTTAATTTTATTGCTCCAAAAGGTCGTTTTTGATGAATCTCTCGCGTCATTAAAGATACTTTAAAGACAAGTTCTTCAGGTTCTAGTTACAATTCGACCAACTGTACCTGGTCTGTATTTTATTAAGTGTGCATTTTAAGTCTGACATTCAATGTTTAGACTTTATTTCGCCGATTTGTTAAGGAGTCGTTAGTGCAAGACTGTCACGGGTTATTTTGTGTCGTTATGAAATAATGAAATTGTTTTAATTCTAAACCTTCTGTGACTCTGTTTAGGTATCGTTGTTTTGATGTTATACACTCTAAGAGCAATGAGTCGTACCAACGATTTAAGGGAACCGTGCATATCGTTTGGCTGTTACTAGATATTTTGACCACGGTGTTTTAAAGTATAATCACTTCATTTGTATACAATTTTTTTTACATTTCACAACATAATAGGTAAAACTTGGAAAATGTTTAATTTTTCATATTTCTTGGTTCTCTGCGTTAAGAGCATTGAGTCTTTTATAAACAGTGGTATTTGTGTGTGTAAAATGTCTGTTATTCATAGTTCTCCGCAGTGCCGATCCAAACTAATCTTTGCCTTCAGTTGTTTGTCGCAGTGTGTGTAACTGCTATGTAAAAGAAGTTAATACTGCATTGTACTGATATTATTTTGATATTATAATCATGACGTAATTTAAAATAATTTGTCGTGTTAAACGTACTAGTTGAAATTGGTGTTTGGTTGATGTTACACTTCTCTGTTTATCGTATGTAGTTTGTCAGTTAAATTGGAATTTTACTGATCTATGATTAGTAAACAGATTATACGTATAGAAGTTAAGAGGGAGTCCACCTTGTTTGGAACCAACTTTTAGATAGATTTCCGCAATGACCCGTGGTCTTACCCCTTAGTGTTATATTTCACCTTAAAGCTTAGGTCAAGAAGTTTACACAACATGTTTTTTGTATTTTGATATGGTTGCCATGGTTACCACAAAGGGCCTCTGATTGGCTAAACACAAGAACAAACGTAACTAAAAAAAATAAACATTGCATGGTCACCAAACTAAGGCAAAGTGTATGTGGGAACAATGTGGAAATAACCATAAATCCTGATTTTGTATATGGTTGCCATGGTAACCAGGAACCGACCAATCAGGTAATTTTACATTATAATTCAAATTTGAAAACAAAGTGGAAAATCGAGCTTCGTGGTTTTCTCGGCCTACTTATTATGCTTATTATTCAGTACAAATATCACGTTCATACCTTGTGTCGTTTTTGAGTTACGTTTGTTCTTGTTTTAAAAGTTTGCGATTTTCCATGTTTTAAGATATCTAGCAAATTATTTAAAAATATGAAAATTGACTATACAAATTTTTTGTCCATATTAATATGAATTTTTATATTTTTTATTGGAAAGCATGAATTAAGACATATTATGAGTGCATTTTACGTGAAAATGATAATTCCTATGGTATTTTATTTACAAAATGCCTTTTAAAGCTGAGAACTTGTGGTTTGTGTTCTTTTACTATCTACTATATGTACGACTGGAAATTGTAAGACACTTATAGTTTAGACCATGGCCACCACGATTTTGATTTCTTGCTCAGAATCTCATCAAGATTCTTCTTCTTTAGATCCTGTCGAATTGGAGCAGTCGTCTCCTTGAATGTTTTGTTTCTAGCCGAGTGTGATATAGAAATTCCGTTGAAGAGGTCCTTCAAGGTTTTCCCCATATGCTTGAGATCAAAGAGTTTATTTTGTATGTTCATTACTTCTTTTGGGGAATTTATGTTTTCCCCTGGGTTTTCCGTTCCAATTGCGCTGTCCAAGATTCGCCTTTCAAGCTCGTATTGTCTCTTCATATCTTCCATTGTAGATAGTAGATCGTTGTTTCGAATTACACTGGATTTGTTCCTCTCCTGTTCAATGGACATATCAAGGTAGTCTCCAACTGCGTCATTGTAGGGTATTAAAGCATTTGCTTTAAGAAATGAGCCATACTTGGCGCTGGTCTTCATGATGATTAGTTCTTCCTCTTTTAACTCTGCAATTTTGGTATCAATCGCTTTCTTGAATGCTTCCTTTGTTTCTTTAGTGCCTTTTTTCTTGTTGATCTGTTTTTGGACTTCTTCAGAAAGGAATTCTGTAGGAAATACCTCAAGATTGTAGGTTATATGCATATGAGTTGTGTAGTGGTGGCCACATTGGTGGCAAGTAGTGCTTCCTCGTCTTATACACCAGCAACGTTGTAGCCTTGCGTCATTGGTAGTCTCTGTCGGTATTCCACTAAGACGACAGTGAGCATGACATGTTTGCTTGTAGATGGTGTTCTGCTTGCCACCAACCCCGATCGGGACGTATTTAACACACTTTGGATCTGCGCAGACTGTTCTTGGATAACCTAGCTCCGCACGCTTCAGGTCGAATCCAGAAAATTTCAGACTGGCTTTTAAGCTGTCCATATCCTTGTCGACCAGGTCGATTTGTTTCTTTGCTTCGTTGCCTTCTTGGACATTGCCCTGGATTGTCTTGGCTACCTCTGCTAATGGCTTGCTCATCGCCACGATGATTCTTCGGGCTTCATTCATATTCAAGGTGTTCCTTATTTTGTGAGGTTTTAGGGATCCGATGTATTCAAATAGCCGCCTGGTTTCTTCGACAGACTTGTTCCAACTTTCAGCATACGTGTTGATATCTCCTTGACCAAATTTCACGCCGTTTTTGACACAAGCCAAAAATCGGAATGGCTCGTTATCAAAGCAGAAGTAGTTTTTTGGAGTGGCTTGTATTCCAACATCTTTGTTCCTGAGCTCTTTGTTGAGAGCGGGTAATGTATCTCCGGGTTCATACATTGTGGCGCGAGCATTTGTAAAACAAAACACGATGTTGTATTTTGCTGACGAATGCAAATGAGCTAAAAGCTCTTGGATGCAAAAGCGAAACATTGCAGTAAGGCGTGCATTGTTTGGCTTAAGGAGTATGCATACTGCGTGAATCTCATCGTAATAGGTCAGGTACGACAGAATGTTGTCAAAGTTGATGCGGTCTTGTTGGATACCTTCACTATCACCGATTCCTGGTGTATCAATTAGGCGAATAATTTCTCCTCCTACGTGGAAAACATATGACCGAGGCTCCTTGGTTGCAGATTTTCCAGCTTCCATGTTTTCATTAGAATCCGTTTCCCCAACCTTTATTATCTTTCCTATTCCTTGTTGAGTAAAGGTAAAACTTGACGGAATAAGCACATTGAACTCTTTGGCATTTATAGCTTCATGCATGTCAGGAAAGTAGAGGTAGTTGATGAAACCATTGATCCATGTAGATTTCCCAACTCCTGTCTCGCCAAGGATCAAGATGTTTTTCTCCTTTATTGCTCGGAGATTTGACAACTCTGCAGTAAGAATATCATTTGGATATTTGATGAAGTGCATTCCGTGATCTTTCATATTGCATCTCCACAGTGAACTTGTTGGATCAGATTGTCCACATATGCAGTAGAAAAGCCTTGTGTCTATGCCATATTCAACCTCCTCCTTACATTTAGCACACTTCCAGGTAACGGGTTCGCCAGTACAGAGGCCAGTTCCGGACAATGTATTTGGACATCTTAGCTGCACGTGAGCACGGTTGCTTGGACGTATTTGTTGGTAAGTTGGGTCGATGAATTGTACCAGGCACATCTCTAGCTCTTGACCCTCTGTGGAATAAAGGTCCTTGGAGCTTTGCACACCATTAACGTAACTATGGATAGCAACCTTGCTTCCACTTGCTCGCCAAAGATCCTGCCTCAGATCTTGATCAACAACGATGAACCTATAGCTGTCGTCGTGAGAATGTATTGTATGCAGTCGTAGAAAGAAGTCTCGATTCTTGTCGTCAATCTCATCCTTTTTGGCCTCATCGCTGGGCTTATAAAAAACGAAGAACTTCCTTTCGCTATCCACGATCACTTCATCCATCTTACCAATGTAGATGATCCCTTTCCTTTTCCATGTTTTGATGAACTTGATTTTCTTCAGATCCTTTTGTAACCCTCTAATGTGATCGCTGTAAGCAGATACCGAGAATGATTCAGACAGCTCTTTACTTAGCAATGCATCGATTTCAGACACCTCAGCTTGCGCCGACCTAACTTTTGTTACTACGTTCTGAAGCCTAGTCTTAAAACGCGATTCTTGTACAATGAACTTGTCTAAGGTATCATCAATCTTAGCGAGAGATTCATCCATAACGTATTCAGCATTGGCATACAGATCACTCTGTATATCATAGAGCTCTTGGCGTTTCTTTGTTATTCCTTCTGCAACCTGCGCGCATTTCTTGATGATGTCATCATCGATAGATTTGTAGACTATTTGCAGGTGTATCTGGAGTCTGCACATCTTGATAACAGCATCAAGTGGCATTAAAATATACAGCAATGGAACCCCCTTACCCTCATTTGTACCTTTAACTAGACTTGAAAGACTCCGAGCTAAATCAACAGCCCCTTCAAATGTCACTGGCAGATCCTTGTCAGGAGCGGAGACGTCGGCCTTGCATCTAAAAGTGAACTTCTTGTGGTTTTCCTCGTTCTTGTCTTTGTATGATGCCTTTGCTGATCCTTTAACATCAACCAAACCTTTCAGTTTTTCCAATTCTGCTTTCAAGGCTCCCTTGACCTCTGTAATATCTTCATCAGCTTTTTTCTCGTATTCACATGTAACCGAACAAACTGCACCCCAATCAATGGCGACAACAACATGAGTTGCATTCCCAGGAGCTTTCAACATGTCCATGTCGATCTTATCTGTGTTTTGCCGAAGCATGATTTCGTCATTAACAGTTCTCAGCTTGTACAGTAGGCTCATACTCTGCGTTCTGGCGCTCTTCCTCTCTTCCCCAAGGTACGATCCTGATCCACTAAGTTTGATTAGACCGGCCAATAAACTCACCTGCAGCTCAGCTTCTACATTCAACTTGGTAAACTTTTCTTGCAAGTTATCAGACATGACGAGTTCTATTGAGGTGTCCCCAAGATCCATGGTGTCCACCACTTTGGCATCTAGCTTCGACCCAAACAGCGTATCAGCCTGAAAAACAGATGAACAGAGTGATTTTGTATCATATTTATATTAATTAGGTCCTTACCACACGACACACAATACAAAAAATGACTTAGCCTTCGTTCTAGTTTACATTTTGCTAGCATTTGCCGGGTCAACCCTATGAAACCATGAATTAGACTCACCAGAAAGCTTTCCGATCTAATATCATAGAGGGCGCCGATCTTAGCTACTCTCCCTAGTGCTGATCTATGTATCAAGGACTGGAACATTTTGCTTCTCATGGATGCGAAAACACTTGTTGGCGTTTCTAGAATAAAAACAAGTAAAGATATTCAAAGACAATAACAAATGATTTATTTTGAGAAACAAATACTTATGTTTATGCATAAATGTACCTGTACGTGTAAAGCCTTAGACCCACTTAGACATTTGATCAGATCACCTGCGGTCAGTTCAGTTTTAGAGTCAGAGGCGATCGTAGGTGGTCGACATATAGCAGTGCAGTGCCCCCTTCTCCTTAACTATGCCCAATTCGTCCAGAAAACGGCGATTGCCCATTGTGTTGCGCAAATAAAATTTATAATTGCTTTGTAGAGATTGGTGGGGGCACACACATCGTTTCATCAAAGCTTATACTAATTTTTGTTACAGATGTAGATGGATAACCAATTTCATCACCAAGTTGAAGCTTAATAGGAGGCATTTTACATTTGAAATTAAGTGATGAATCTGCAAATTATTTAGTTTCAACATGTTCAATTTAAAGGTGTTTGTTCCTATTTTTACATATTTATTGTTTACTTACAACTGGTTGACCTTGACCCCTGAAACACATTTTGCAATGTTTCACTCCAAGGGGGTCACTTGTTTAACCCTCCAGGGACTAAATATGAATGTAACATTCGCAAGATTTGAGATAAGACTACTATATAATACAAAAGAAATCATTTAACTGGTTAACCAGTAAATCCTTCAATTTCTGTAATAACTCAAAAAGTACAATGAATATTAAAGTGAACTTTTGGGAGGATAATAAGAAAATTATAGACTTTCGGTTGGCATCAAATCAGTACTACTTCCAGGTGAGCCCAAGGGGTGAAAAAGATCGGCACAAGGACATTTAAACATTGTGCAAGTCATGTGGAATAAGAAGTAATTGAAGAAAGAGTTGATTGTATCGAGGATGAGTCAGGTCTAACAAAGCTATCTAGTATTATTGGTATACATGTGATAAGTGCAGTTGAAATTCTTAAAGATCCTACCGATAGGGACAGTATAAATAGCGAGTGCCCTAGGACCGACAATGAAACCTTGTGGAAGCCCATACATCGTGGCGTGAACAACTGAGTAAACACCGTTGATGTTGCGTTTTTTATTTGATAAGGAACCCTTGTAAACATGTTCTTGATAATTATATACATAGTGAAGGGTTGATTAATACGTCCTCCAAAATGTCATGTAGTTGAACTAATGTTTTTGGAAAACATCGAATGTCAACTGCAAAAAGTAGTGTTTGGGCATGTTGTTTTCTTAATCAACCGCCATTTGAAGTCATTGATTCTATCAAACGGCTTCTAGTTTTGAAATGCATTAATGTATACTAGTAGATGACATTCCAATGCAAAATGTGCTTACTTTTTTTTTATCCGGTCGATGCTCACTCAACAGTTTAAATTGACACGGTTTCTTTGTACTGTAGCACGATTGCTTACTTTTAAAACGTCAATTCACGCCTGATTCAATATCGTATGAATAAACAATGGTGAGCAAAAGTTGCGTAAGAATGTTAACTACTAATATAGATTGACTATAAAGCAACATTATTTGTCATTTGGAAAAACGATGACTTTGAATGGCGGTTGGTGCGTCCCATAACACGCCGAAAAGAAAGTTTCTTTGAAGACTCTATTGAAGACTCTATTTTGTGTTTTCAAAAAATAATTATTAAATGAAAAGATATTTCTGAGTACGTTAGAAGCAAACTTTCTTGACGTATATCAATATCAAGAATATTTGAGTTCATTCTAAAATAATGAATTCAAAATCAGTGTCTGGTAATTTACGGTAGCATTATCAAATTAGCGCGTTACCCCTTAAACAGAACAGATAGTTTACGTACCAGGACAAGGTAAGCAATATATTATATTAAAGGTTTAAAGGTGGCAAGTTAAAATCAAAACAAGAGATATTATTATTATTATTGGCATATTTTTCAATCATTTGGGCTGTTAAGTGAACCTATTGTACAAAAGCTGTTAAAACTGTAAAGCTTTGCACAATGTCTCAATAACCATAGGCAATATTTTTTTCTTCATATGCCTCATATTGTGGCATTTCCAAGATGGCCGCCATTGAAATCTAAGACGGGGCTGACTTTGCAAATTCCTTCAATTTCTCATAAAATAGTGTCAAACTGTTCGTTTTTACATATAGATTCCAAATAATAGTATAGTTTGATGCATCCACGATGCTTAGTTTTTATGTTACAGTAGATAGCCTGGGTAGACAAGGGTTAAAGGCAAAAGCTGTCACTATAACCTTTGGCCATTTTTTTTTGTGTGTGCCTATCTTTTTATTCCGCAGATTTTGGTGGGAAAAAATCAGATCGCCCTTGTCGTTTTAAAAATGGCGGCCATTTATTAAATTTTGGGGTTTTTGAAAAATATGTGTTGCCTTTAAAATTATTTGATTATTATTATTATTGCAAAATATTAAAAATCGCACTTGAATAAATAAATTCTTCTACTTTTATTTCAGCAATGTAAATATAGGCCTACTTACCTTACTTTTTTATTTTCCCTCCAAATTTTATTTTGCGAAAATGAAAATAGATATTTTGGACGCCATTTTGAACCCGATGAAATCAATTTTATTTTAGTTTCTGTTTTGTGGTTGGGAGTATTCTATCAGCGACCGGAGTTTCACTGAAAAATGTATCCGGGGAAAAACGTTTACGGCGGGCCATATAGATCCCTTTTGCACTTTGTTTAAGTAAGTGCTCCGAATTTAATGAATCATACCTCAAGTTAATAGAGATTCAGAACATGAATAGCTTGCTATACATGTCTCTACTGATTGTGTTAGACCTATGACTCTTTAAGTACATTTAAAGGAATGTTGTTCATAAATTGTATATAAGTAGACTTACAAGGTCATATGTCAACACCTATGCGATTAATAATTGCAATGCCTCGGCATGAGATATGTACTGACTGTTTAGACAGGCACATTTTGAATAAACTCCATCTGATAAATGAGAATTATTTGATCTTTTTACCATGTTTACAGCACATGCGAATAAAAATCATGTAAGAAAAGTAAGAATTTAAAATCCTTAAAAGCAATATTGATCAGTCAAATTTAGGATAAATGGATAGTGTTAGTGTCCCCTGGAAAAAGTGAATATTGTCCAAACAGTTTTATAATTATTGTGCAAAACATTGCTTAACACAGATTAATTGTTGAGCTTGTGAAAAGGCTTTAACATCAACTTCGCAAAACCCCCATCAATCTAGTTATTTATAGATTAATATATCTGGGAAAAAACCCTGGCCGATGAAAATGTTTCAATAAAATATTCAGTGTCAACATACAACGGGAAAATCAGGAATTGTAAAGTATACAAGTGCTACTTTATTTAGAAAATAGTTTATAATTAAACAATCAACATTTTGCAAACCAATTCTTAGATGCACGTATGTTATTATTAACTAAACCTGCTAAACGAAATATTAATTCAAGTACGTGCTATGAATCCATCTTGTTTACAAAATAATCCGGTAAAACGAGTGTAGTTTGTGAGTCCATGAATGTGATTAATTATATGGTACGTTACGAGGTCAGAAGTCCTTAATTATATATATTTTAAATTAACACTTTTGAACTTACCTTTTAAATGACTCGTGGCCCTTTCTTGCAATAATTCAATCGGTGGGCATCCATCAGTTGCAAACAATCTCAAAATTCGATTCGATTTAATATCAACTTCCTGGTAGCCCTAGTTCAGTGCTGCCGCACTCGCTGGCTGGCTTCACCCGCAAATGTCGCGATCAGAGAACCAAGCTGGTTCTACTTCCTGGACGAGTACAGTGCTATAGTGCAACTTTCACTACGTCATTTCACAAGCATACCCATGTTCCTGAAAATGTGTATTTCATTGACTCCTACATGCAGACGTTTTAAAATGATGTCGTATATAAACTTGAAGCATTTTAAATGGCTTTCTTTCTTCGTCTGCTTTCATTTTTTCTTTAATTCGTTCTTTATTATCTGTTTTTATAATTAAAGAAAGTCAAAAACGGTAATTTGTTTGGAATGATGCAAATTTTTAAATATTTAGTTTTGTCCGAGTTTAATTTTGTTTCCACTAATAATCATTATCATGTTCAAAATATGCATAGGCCTAGTAATTAGGCCAAAACAATACTACTAGACCTTTTTCAACAGTAAAAGGACTAGTAAACATAGGGCGGCTGACAACACTGGATCATGCTAGCAAGGGATTTACAACCCGGTTCAAAGCACTTCTGCAATGTGATGATGAGATGCTTGATGCCTTTACTGTGTTTGGACTAGCCCAGACAATACCAGATTGGATTTTTAGGCAGATGAAGAGATATGTCTGTACACTCTACAGCACGATAAAAACATC
>JAUMTS010036798.1:0-11165 GCA_032273385.1 Ophiopholis aculeata | reverse complement strand
TTACAAATTTGCCCATCTTGGGTCCTTTATAGATTTTTCTGTTAAAAAATAACAGGCGTTTGATGATTCAAATTAAATCCATTTTTAATGGATAATTATCAATAACCATGACATTGTATTGGGAAACACAAAACTACAGAAGGAAATCTGGGTTTGATTTGTAGTCTTCATTTATTCTCAAGTTCACTTCACAATGGCAGTGGACTAGTGGCTTACATTCAACCTTGACGCATGTGTTGCAGTTTGTTGCCGTGTGTAATATTGCGCCACCGCTTTGGCATGACAGATTGACACCAACAATTTGGTGTTGGATTCATCCACTTTACTGCCCCATAAAGTGAGTTTAGAGTATAAATGACAAAACCCAATGAGTACAATATTTGATCGATTAGACTGCCCACTTTTCACATATTTATCTCTAAGATGTTACACAATGAATATGTGGGACCCAAGAGTGAACAGTCCAATCGTTTCATCTTCCTCAAGTAAATACATTTGACTGTTACGTCCCCTCATTTTATAAATATAGTACAAACTCTCAGACCAGGATAAAATCACATTTGTCAGGAAAAGTGTGTGGGTTTTAATGTATACACAGCAAAGTTCTCATGACCCGACTCATGAATACTCATTTCCAGAGCTAACCTACGGCTACTCCAATATGATGTTACCAAGCAGTAGGTTTGAAGATACTGCGGATGCTGCAAAGTTACTCACATCTGAGAGTTTGTAATGTATACACATCAAAATTCTCCCAACCTGCCTAATTGCTATTATCACAGCAATCATAGGACTACTCAAGTGAACTAGCTATGGAGACACTGTGAAGGTACTGCATAAGAGCTGCACCACCTTTTTGTTTAACAAATATGTTTGACATATATAGAGTATCTGCAGACAGAAGCCATCCAGGTAAAGAAAGGAGAATCTTGCTGTGTATAGGAATATCTGGTGTCCCAGAAAATTTAACTTTTTTTTTCTGGGACACGGGTGTTCACTGCTTACACTGCAGTCAGTCTGCAAATCAGAGTTTCCATTTTCCAGGATGTTCAGAACCTGGAGTTGAACTGGTGTTCAAACACCACAAGCTACGGCATTTGCAAACATGACTACAGGGCAAACAGAGACTGCTGTGGTAAGGTAATGGAGAGAGAACTATCATGGTTATCATATCATACTGATTAACATGCCTACTTTCTGTGGTAGGTCCTAACACTAAAGGAAACCAAAATGTAGCAGGGTGCAAGCAGCCTGTAAAAAGTATGAGAGAATAATCAATAAACTCAACATTACCTTACCACAGATTCATCCAAGTATCCAAGGTTCTGAATGTAACTACAATAGCTGCCTTGTCAATTGCGGTGAAAGATAAATTGGCATTTTGCACTATTTTAGGCAACCAGCAGCTATTACAGTTAGAACTCTGAATACTCGGGAATAAAGGTATCATTTACATTCATCAAGCCTTCAATGTGTGCCAGCGTGCACAACAAACTCAAATCCATGTTCACCTTCAGAGGCTTTATGAATGTAAACAATCAGTTTGGTCAAGGTATACTTGGGTCCCAACCATTCATCAATGGTTCATCTCTCAATCACTTAATGAATGGGTGAGATCTAAAGTATACCTTTGCCATTTGGTTATAGTAGCCAGCATTTGTTAGCTGATGATTGGTCTAACAGTCAGATCACTATTACACATCTACCAATCCCTGCAGTGTATGCAACAAATACAACCCCACCCGGACGGAGATCAGAACGGGCAGATGTCTACTGATAGACCAATCATTGGCAGTATACAGCCTAGATGACATAATACTGGTCTTACTTTAACAATGAGTTATGAATCATGCTTCTGATAACACTTTATAGATATATTTTGCGCATAGTTCTTGGAAACATGCAATGCACGTGGAATTTTGATGTTGCTAGGCTTAACCTAAACAGGTGTTTGCTAACCAATTGAAATCAGCACTTAACCATTGCCTTCCATGTGGAAATATTCAGTTGCAACACGTGTTGTGGTATGTGTTCAATTCCTTTGATAATAATTTTGCAAAACACGCTTTCATATCCACAGCGTATAGAAACATGATCCATACTCAAAAACTGCCAAAAAATTGTTTTAAAAAAGTTGTAAAAAATTGAACAAAATAATTTACCATGGGCCAAGTTCAAAGTGAGTTAATCAACTGTCTCATAACCTCTACACAGTGTCCCAGAAAAAAGAAAAAGAAATCCAAACTCGTGCATCAAATGTTGGGTTTTAAATCGTTCTACAACACTGTTCCCCGTTTTTTGCTACGGTAGGTTTTAGTTTTTAATTGTAGAAATAAACACCTGTTCCAAACACAAATTCTTCTTCAGAAAGCACTGTTTTTATCAGGATTCAGGACCTATGTTTTCTGGGACACACTGTACACAACCTGATTTTCATCACATCAAACATTTGTAACATTGACATTGCACTCATGAACCCTGGCCCATGGTATTCAAGGCCCTAGCCAATCAGCCACACAGTTCTTGGAATGATGCTGGCAACAGGGGTCAAAATAAACAAGGGCAACTCGACCCAAAAATTTGGCAATTTATTATAGCTCTTAATATAATATTTAAGATAATTTCACTTCTAAAAGCAGCTCACGCTCATTGAGGTGATCATGCTTTCCTTGAGGAGCATATTGTAAAGAGTTACCTTCATCCCTTGTAACTCAAGTTGTGGAATCTTCATTCTCTGTAATGAAGTTGTAGTATTTTGACCCCTGGGCTTGAAACCTTGTTCATTGACAGCCACGCAGAGTGTCCCCCTTTGACATTTGGTACAAGGAAATCCAAGTCAGCATGGCTGTCAATGTTTAATAACACCCGACTCGCAATATGAGAGTCTCAAATTAGTACACGCATTGCACTCTATTTCATCAACAATATGCATGTTGCATGCACAACACACATACATACACAATTGGGCAAAATATAAATAGTTTAGGTAGCACCCATTCATGTAGGTTGGAAAGTTTGCCATTTGATAAATGGCATTTATAAATTGAGGTATACTCCTGATAAATGGGTGCAACCTAAAGTATAGGTCTCCCTGAATACATCTTTTTAGAAAAATCTGTGTCCCCTCCCAAACTTATGATCATAACAATTATCCTAAATGAGCATCATATCAAAATGAACTGATCCCTTCTAGTGAAGTACAACATGATGCAATTCACATAAGAAAACAAATCCTCTCCAAATATTTAACAACAGAGTTACAATGGACCGTGGTTGCAATGCAATGCTGATATATTTGCATAGTCCTTGTTCACACTAACAATAACATGTTCTATACCAGTCTAGTTTTTCTGTGTGGATGAAATTCACTGATGCTTTTTGTTTAGAAGCCTGTCCATTGTGTGGAATACACAGTAAAATACCAGAAGTGAGCTTATCCTAGCTAACTTCATACTCTGTCTGTATCGCATCTAGTATTAGCCTTACCATTGTAATAAATATTCCATTCATCATATTTGTGTGGTAACCTTTGTTATTTGGATGAAAACAAGGACCATGCGAGTCAAGATCAAAAATTGAATCTGTACTCATGTTAAAGCTGCTTTTCAAGACTTGCATTTCTGCAGAGCTAGTACAAGAAGCTTAATCTCAATTCAAAAAAACCCAATGTGACAGGATAAAGCTATTGTCAAAATTCTTAAGATCGAGATTCAACTTGTTGCACCGTTACTGTTTGATATTTAACACTTTATAAATTATATCAGCAATCACATAGTTATGATTAGATCTCCCTGAAATGGTTTGTCCATTCCATTGGTTTGCATTGCAATGCCTTTTACACCCACCTAAACTTAATAAATAGATTATCCTTGTAAATTATCCCGATAATGTAAATGAAACAACATTATTATGTGAATGCTAACATGCCTGTAGTACTCTCCATGGCATTTTAGGGATAAGAGCCCATTTTGGCTGCAGTTTGTCCTGACAGGTACCTCTGGATATAATCATTAACTTTGTCTTTGACTGCAAGAAAACTGCAGCCAAATTCAGTTTTTAAGCAATATTAAAATGTATGCTGGTTTCATAATGTATTGACGCATGTTGCTTTGCTTCTCTGGCGGTGATTGTTAACATCAGTACCCACTTTTAGAGTTGATGCTGTTGCTTGTTGACTGCCGCTTGCAGTTTTAATATGGTAGAAAGCAAACACAAAGCATTCATTTTTTCCAGCGTCAAGACACTTTGAAACCAGCATAGCCCAATTCACCTAACATAAGAGTAAATTAGACTGCAGTTTTGTCCAGCTGGCTGCAGGACAGCCCAGCTAAAATAATTTACTGATTTCTGGAAAACTGCAACCAAATTAGCTCTAATGCTTAATCATAACAAGAGTTCACTTACATTTTAAGTACTTTCTTGGAAACGGCATTTTTGTCCCTAACATGCTTTTAAATTTGTTACCAAGTATTAAATTAATAACAAGGTCCTAAATACAATATCTGTCATGTGTCAACATATTGATAACAAGCTTAGCTTTTACCACTATTTTGACCAAGGCAGCTATTGCAGTTAGAACTTTAATATGTATCTGTAAGTACGCTTTATTCTTTCAGCTTCCACTGAACTTACAATGATTCCAACAAGATTACCCCTGTGCATTTCATAACCCAGCTGCATCATAAATATGACGGTCTCCTCCTTCCAAGAATTTCTCCTCTCTACCTGTCTGCTGATTCGTACACTGTCAGTCAGCCATATTCACCAATCTACTGCTGCCCATTATCAATCCCACCCCAACAGTTCCACATATTATTGGCACATAGCAAGCTGTACGAGCTTTGTAATCATTTTATTTTACAAGCAGCCCGCAGCCCTTCTGAATTTGCCTGTCGGCACTCGTATACTCTTCACGTTATACAAGCTTTGTGATCTTTTACTTATAACAATCGCCCCTTCCGAATTTGCCTCTCAGCGCTCGTGTACTATGCATCTTATCGTTGAATTAAATTGTTTGTGCATTCTATTGCAGCGCTAACCAAACCGCCTTTATCATTCCTACAAATTCTTGAGTTCATGTATAACTTTTTGTGCATGTTAACTTTTGTCTCGCTATTCGGCGGTTGTCTGTAGGCTTTTAGGGACTTTTTCTCCACAGCTCTATTGTGGACTGATTTCTTGAGTGAGCCATACTACTCAGAACACATCTCTTTGTATCTCAAAATTTGACAACCGCAGCTCATTTCAATACTGGGCATTCAGCGGTTGTCTGTAGGTTTCAGGAACTTTATCTTCTCTCTTCTCGGTTTCATTGCAGACCGATTTCTTGAGTGCGCCATGCTAATGAGGACATCTCTATGTATCTTCTCATCATATGATGCTCGCAGCTTATTTTAATGCTTCACTGCAACTTGTTTAAATCTTGGATGATTGTCATGTAGCGTTGTCGTATACATCCTTCCTCATACTCAAAATTCGTCTTCAGAAACCACATTGATACAAGCTCTATTAATTTAACGTTGTCCATATCAACTATATTGCAAGGCATGCAACCACTTTATTTTTGTGTGTTTGGTTGCAGCCTTCAAGCTTGTGTATCAATAACGCCCCTTGTTTCTAAGCATAGGCTCTGGGATTGTGCGATGATGGCGCAAAGCGCCACCATTCCATGGTTCTTTCACAGGGCGGCAGCGACCGACTGGCTGGCTGGCCAGACACTACTTTGGTAGACATAAATGGAATGCTTGGTTAGGTTTGCTTCCTCACAGAAGAAGCCATCTTGGACCAAGTGTACTTCAGGTCCCACCCATTCTTCATGTGCACTGTGTAATAAATACACCATTAAATAATGCATGGTATGCATTATTCCGTCAAACACTTGATGAAGAGGTGAGACCTAAAGTATACTCGTTCCAAAATCGTCATTATTTGCACACTCGGGCCCTATCATAGAGCCAGATTCGAAAAAACAAACCTGGAACATTCCCGTCACTTTTGCACAACTCAAAATCAACCAATTTGAACCCAGATTGCACACAATCACGGCAGCATTTTTGACATTCAATGCGTAGCTTTCACATGTATACGGCAATTTTCTTACTTGTTTGATTTTGTGTAATATTTTACTCGTCATTTCTGCGCAATCTGGTCAAAACAGGTAAACATCGAAGCTGTGCAAAAATGTTCAGGTGAACAGTACATTACAAATGGCTTACAGTACAAACACAAGCTCACCAGTAGATATCAAAAAAGGTTAAGGCAAGCTTATGGAACACAATTCACTCCATAATAGAGCAGTTTTTCTTCCCACGAAGCTCCGTAAGCCGAGCAACTTCAACAGCAGGCCCCATCCAATCTGTCGTATCATACAAGGGTAGGTTCTCTCTTTTGTTTTAATTTGTGCAATTCTTTCATTCATAATACTGCTTTCGTGGCTGTGTCGATATCTTTGGTGTCCTGTAACCACCGTCTATCAAATCTCTGCATAATATCTTGTAGTACTTGAGAAGAGTGGGGGATAATGGTGAAGTTGCTCGGCAAAACTGGCGCTTTAACAGTCCGTAATTTGGCCAATTGACCCACCCCAAATCACCTCCCTTACCCCCTCCCTCCAACCCATCCCACCCGAAGTATTTAGCACACAATGACAGAGCAGTTAAATGTACATACTTTTGTTTTAGATCAATGGCCAAACCGGAAATTTGAAGTGGAATTGCAAAATGCGTTGACAACAATCTCTTGAAACATATAAACAGCATTATTGAATACCAAAAATACAAAAAACAAGTTTCATTTTGAGTCGTCTATAATTTACAGCATTTTATCACATAGCAATCACTGGCATTCATTTTTGGTTCCAAGGATTGCCCAAACGCATCTTGCAATTCCACCGATACGGGAAAATATTTGTACATCAAAAAAATAATCAGTTTTACAGCCAGCCACTAATTAAGTTGTTAACATGCAAAGCAATTTCTTTCTTTTTTTTTTGTTTAGTTTTGTAAATTTTTGGAATACAAAATAACGCGCTTGTCACATCAACAACAAAATCAGTGGCGGGCTGCAAAATGCGAAGGTATCTTTCTTCTTTTATATTATAGCACAAACAAAAATAGAAATAGTCAAACATATATTATCAGTGATTTTCTGAACAATTTCAAAGCCAAAATACGCTCTTTTAACACGCCGGCTTAAAGTTCAATCAGTCACTGTTATGACATGAATGACGTCACAATATTTCTTACTTATTTCACATTAGGTATTCCAATCGTATGGGTCCCTGGCCATTTATAGGAACAAACTTATATAGGGACAGGGACCCATAAGACAGGAATGCCTTGCATTAATTAAATAGGTTATCTTCATCTCACTTGGGACAACAATAGTTTTAAATTATTTGACATAGCACCAAGTGAACTCTGATCGTTTTTGTTTTCAAATACAATCAGGGAAAATGTACGCAAGAAATCTTGAGTCCAGACAATATACATGTATGTAAGAAACCATCAGTCCGGACATAAGAGAATCTACATGAACGTAAGAAATCATCTGCCTGGACTAGATAGATCTACAAATGAACCATCAAGAATCATGCGACTGGTGGTAACATAGGACCTAGGGCATTGAATAGATTAAGGGAGAGAGACTTTAATTCTGAGGTCATCTTGAGTACTACTGCCCAACAGAGTAAAGGTCCATAAATACTAGCATAGCGTAGCACTGCAAAAACAGGACAGTGGTTGCTGTGCATTGCAGAGTCGCATAAAAGTCACTTTGTTTTAATTTGAAATGCGCTGAGATGCATTAGGAAGTAAAGATATATCGGCATCACATCGCAATGCTAGTGTGAATGGATCCTTACCAATACATGCTGCAACCGTGTTAGTGCCATGTCTGAAACATTGACCCCATACTGCCACTGTGCACACACCTACTACCATTAAATTTACATCTTAATTTGTTTGGAATTAGCAATATAAATAATTAAAACTAATGACAGGTGTTTGGTAAACACAGGACTGTACTAGTCTCCAATCGTTCTCAATGTTGGCATAAACAAGTCTCTCTCCCTATCTCACAAAAAAGGCACACAGTTTTTGTCGGAAACACAATCTAGCCAAACAAACCCCAACACTTTATTTCACATTCAAAGAGCCACTATACCGACGACCACAAACATGAACGTTTTTCATATTTGCACTAGCTTAATGGACATGTTGAGCATCTTCTTACTGTCTTTGACCTTCCAGCTAGTGCTGTTATAACTTGATTGGATTACCTACATCATTATCAAGGTCCAAATTCATATTATTTCTTGCTTTTAGTAACCAGCTATTTAAAGCTCTGATCAAGTTAAAACATGTGGACTTTCAAGGTCTATTTGGTTCATGTACATCCACTGACAGCCATCTATTGGGAGCCTACTAAGCTGTTTTGAATTAAATTTGTGGTCTGTGGTATAGTTGGCACTTTCATGCCACCTTAAGAGTTGCATCCCTTTCGATTGTGAAAAACGTACATGGTTTGCTGCAAGCATGCACACTACTTAAGATCTTTTTGTTTTAACTTGTGCATTTCGGAATTCTCTGTCACATATGAAAGCTGCAGCATTTTGTTTAGAAATGATGAGGTACGCTTATGTTTTTGTTTCATTTCACAGCCCAAAACAAGCATGCAATTCTCAGGTTAGGGTGACTCAAGTGCTGGTTACAGAAAGCTTATTGCCAGACGACGGGGACCAAGAAAGTTTTATTAAAGGGAATAGAGACTCTCCGCCATCTTACCATCAAATATAGAGGCTTGAGTTGATGTACTTTTGGATTTTTCCATACGGCCCTTTAGTGTCTGGGCTGAGTAACCAATTTGTTTCTGTGTGAGCTTAAGTCATGTATGCTTCACTCAGTTATTGCGCGGTACTAAACACGCTGCAACAGTAATTTGCAATTCTTGCACAGAATTTATCCAAAGCCACATCAAGTCGCCCTCCATACATGACAGTCAAAATTACAGAATTGCACAATAAGCTAAGAGTTCCCTATTCCCGTTACCTTCCTTAATGGTAAAGGACAGCAGTATATGTGCCAGACTAACTTCATAAGGTTGTTTACATTGTCATGTTTAAAAGCATTTTGTGTGTTTGCAACAACCTTATAAAGCAACCCTGGCACAGCTATGTTTTAGTTAGCTGGATTTATACTTGAAACGATAGCAATTTGAAATGCTGATTGACTGATGATCACTTGGCCGCTGTTTAATTTAAGGTTAATTTGCACACATTCTTCAAGAGTCACCTGCTCATAAGAGTGGCTGCAGACAACAATTTAGAAACACTCCCAAACTTTTTGTTTAACTGGCCTGAAGTGATCAAGCATTTTCTTTGAGTTTTAATATTGATCTGTCTGCAGGCACTAAAATTGAAGTGTGCATATGCCAGCCAGTTTCAAACCGACTATGTTTCAAGTGCAAATTCAGCTTTGGTAAGGGGACAGGGGAAAGGTACATCATGTCACATGTGTGTTGTATTCAGTCAATAGCTACTAATAATCAGATGAGTTAATTATCCGATATATAGGTGGCTAGTGGGGGAACGACACACACAAAATTGCACTAGAAAATGTCAAAATTTCAAATAGTTTACAAGAACAAAATAAAACAAAAAAATCATCTGAATTTGTAAATAGTAACAAATACAATAATCTCTTTTGTTGATTGTATTATGATCAGAGAAATGAGGAACTCTAAAACAATCATGTCTCCGATATAGTACAAATTATATAGTTACTTTCCTTTTTCAAAACAAATCATTCTTTTCTTATTCGTACTATATTTATGACTGAAAAAACTATAGTAATAAAAAAATCTTCATCATAAAAATGCTTTGCAGCATCAATATTAATTAAATTCACAATTGTTTTCTTCTTTCATCTTACTTTCCTACATAACACTAACAGTGGGGATACCTTTCATTTTGAACTTTGAGAATTGTTTACAAGTACGCCCACCTGTTTCGATTAATACTCCACCTTTCTACTTAGCATCTTTTAGCTCTTTTGGTGGTTCCTCGCCCTCGATCTGGAACTCGGCCACGTACAGGCGCTTGTCAATCTCCACCTGGCTCGGTATAGGTTTGATCTCTGTGCCGAGCTCTTTCTCGATGGTGTACAGGTGGAAGCGGTCGTCATAGGTGACCAGGTTGATGGCCAGACCCAAGTGGCCAAAGCGGCCGGAGCGACCGATTCTGTGCAGGTAGGTCTCAGAGTTGCGTGGGAAGTCAAAGTTGATGACCACGTTGACCGATTCAATGTCTATACCTCTGGTAAGCAGATCTGAAATGGATGCAAAAACATACAATAGTATGACCAAGAAATAACTGGTACGGACCAGGGGAATCCGACTGTCTAAATGATAACAGGGCATTGCATTGTCCGCAACCGAAGCATTGACGCAATAAAGTAAAGTAATTCAATGAACCTGATCTGTGTTAAATGATAAACAACAATGACAACAATATTGTACATTTAGCTCCTTTTAACTCACTGCTATTTGTATTACTGGCCCAAAAATCTTACAACTAAACCAACAAGGTCAAGGTTCTAATTTTAGAACTCATATCACCTTCCCATTTTAGAGGCTTCCTGCACTATCCAAAAACGACTAACTGTGCTTTGCTTTGTCGTTGGTCAAAGTTGCAGAGAATCAGGGTAACTCCAAGACTGTTTAAAAGGTGTCTAGAAATAGACTTGGAAAAAAACAAGATTGCAATGGTTTGCCTAAGCCCATGTACTACAGATTAGAAGAAACATCTAAAGCAGGGATTCTCAATCACGAAACAGCTAAGACAATTTGTAGAAGGAGATCCACGAGCCAAATGAACACCATTGTCCTATATGTTTCTATGGGTTTCTTAAGCATACATAAGGGCCATTCATGATTGGTTTGCGAGCTGAATTTAGTCCTCAGCCAGCCTATCTATAAATCAAATCAAATGCCATACCTGAGCAGACAAGATTCCTGCATGCGCCATTGCGGAAATCATGGAAGACACGGTTACGATGTTCCTGCCTCATCTTAGAGTGAATGTAGTAGCAAGAGTAGCCCAGATCAGTGATCTTCTTGGCCAGTAACTCCACTCGCTGGACTGAGTTGCAGAAGATAATGGACTGGTT